>JABCMJ010028645.1:0-20697 GCA_014822125.1 Arbutus unedo | reverse complement strand
GGGATTACGGGTGTATCTTTGAGTGTTGTGAGATTTCTGTTACTATGTATCGACAAGAATAATATGTTAAAAATCGAGGGTGTGACAAATATAAACCACCGATTAACACTCATGACACTATCATGCGACTAATGCATAATTTCGACAGTCTTGCACCATGGGCAGCCCACATCAGAGACCCTATCATAGAGTTCACGAGTCGCTCCGACCATTGAGCCACCTCTTTACTCGGTTCTTTTGCAGTCTTTCATCAAATGAATCGCAAAGACTCCTAGTAGAGTTTATAGGCTACCAGACCAATGGGTCATTCCCTACCCTATATCTGACATCCATGCATGCTTATATGTACCATTACTAGTCAAAATCAGACTCAAACAGTAACCCCATGTGGACCGAAATGCAAGAAACAGGCCAAGTGTACAAAAAGTTCATATTAAGTTTTTTAATAGGTCACTCGAGCGGTCAAAAGGTCGATCGAGTGGCTAAAACAAGTCTACTATCCAAAACAGAGTGTCAAGATTTTAAGGAGGTTGCTCGAGCGGTCTATAACTCGCTCAAGCGGCCTAGTCAAAGTCTCAAATGCTATTATGTTAAACAGACTACGTTTTTTGCCTTCGTTTCTGTAACCAATCTATCCAATACGTACGAAATCACCACAGAACATGCATAACTCTAACAACGCCAAAAATTACATAAATACCAATGAATTAAACATAGTCTATGCAATATTTCAATGTAAATCAACATGAAATCCTACCTTATTTGAATAAAACGCAGAAAACGCTTGTGTAATTGAAAACTTCTTGAATATTCCGCATACTAGGTTGATCCGCGGCTCTATGCGAAGCTCTTAATACCCTCTACAACTTTCTATCTGATCACGATGCACGGATCCTCCATCTAGGTACCGTTCTCTCTCCTTAAGTTTTTAGGGTTTAGAGATCTCTTTAGAGAAAGCTATGTTTTTTTAATTACATACTGATTTTAGTATTTTTTAATCCTTTTATAATTAAAATGCAGTTGATTACACTAACCCCCCTCAAGTCCCTAACACCCCGCATTGGAACCCAATGTTCTAAACCATTAAATATTAAACTTAAAATCACGAATTCTCAAATAACTAAAATAATAAAAATAAGAAGTCGAACATATGGTCCTCATTGATGCGGTTCAAAGTCTATCCTAGTGAGGGTCCATGTAATGGTATATGTTTTTTTCCCTCTAACACACTAACACATTAGGCTTTTTTTATGAGCTTATGATTGAAAAACTAAACATTCAGATGAAAAATGATGAGTATCGTGTGCCCGCGTTGAAAGACGTATACAAATCCACCCACTACAATAAAGATACAGGATCATGGATCTCTCTAGAATAGGAAAGCAACTATGTACGTATATCTAGTGTTTGCTACATCGCCTATATGCAATCATTTTTTATGTATTTGTAGTTTGATGTTTAAAAATTACAAAACAAAATTATAGAGATAGAGACCGAACATTGTTCCCAACCTGGTGTAGAGTTGCTATCACAGGAGTTGTCCATCAAGGTATTGAAGGCAAGGTAAGGATACGTGAAAGGATTGGGTATGAGGCCTTCTTTCTCTATTCGGACTACTGTTGCATATGCGAATAATAATGAATATGTGTCACACCTCGAGTCAGTGATACAAGAGCAAAATGAGGAGATTCAAGCACAAAACAATAAGATAACACATAACACATCTTGAGGACTCGAACAAGCAACTGGAAATGACAACAATTAGGATCATGGAATATCTGAGACACTAAGGGAATGGATTCAGTGAACATTTTCAATATACGAGCACATGAACAACTTCAAGTTAGTAAACACCCATATTTTTCTCTTATTTTTCTAGTGTCGGATGATGTTGCGGGCCTAGGATAATTTGAAGGACTATATACCAAGTGCCCAACTACTAATGATTTTCCTAGTGCAATATGAGAGATAAGAGTAAGACAGACAAAACTCCAGAGGTGCTCTTGTGTGAAAAATCAATTAGTCTTTTTTGTTAGCAACCTTCTTAGACCAAGAATTACATGCTTGAATGTGGAAACTATTTTCTAACCTTCCCTCCCTCGATTAGTTTAACACACACACGCACACACGCCCCCAAAGTATAGCATTAAAGTCTTTTCGTACCTAATGAATTAGCAGCACATTGTGACCAAATCAAAGAGTTATTTATACACGGGGTTGATTTATTTACCTAGCTACAAAATTCCATGAGATTCTTTTACACCCTTGTCTTTCTCTATTGGTTTATCTTATCATCCATGAGTAGGACACAATTAAAGTGGAATAGTTCTATTGCTTGGTGATGGTAATTCTACTTTCTGATTGGGCATTTGAACTTTGATGGGGAGTAGTTTCATGGTAGTTGTTGATGATTATGTGAGAAGGCTAACATATATCATTTTAGATAACAGTCCGCCTAGATATCTATTTAGGCATTTTTTGTTGGTATTGAACACTTCAGTGTTCAAATTCGGGGCAATATTGTCCTGATGGTTGGCAACTGACATTGGCTATTCTTACTTGGCAACTTGTCGAATATGCCTAAATAGATGTCCAAACCTTGTTATTATATTTGAGTCTCTTTCTATTGCCAAATGTTGTTTACATCAATAATATGGTAATGATTTGCTTATTTTGCTTGCAGATTAATTATGCACAAAGTTGGTGACAAGAAGAATGGAAAGATCTTTTTGTGTCGATATTTCTTTTTGTGTTGATATCATCAATTAACTTGCTCCTTAGCCTATTCCTTTTTGTGTTATAACACAATTTTTGTTGTCTGGTGTTGGTTTATAGGCTTTTGTACATGGAATGAATGTTGGATTATAACATTAATTGACAACTTGTGTAGTAAATGATTGAATTTTTGTTGAACAAATCTTCGTGTATTAATTTGCTTGGGTGCATCAAGTTGAATGAAAAATGAGCAGAATGAAAAAATATTAAACAAATTTAAATATTTTATTTGTTTAATATTTTAAACTATTTTAAACAACGAAAAAAAATCCTCTCCTATATTTTGACTTGGAAGTGATTTAACGAGAGATTATTTCGTCGCCTATTCTCTTTTTGTGAAGAAAAATTATTTCTTTGTGAATTAGTGGTAAGAATCAAATTGACGACTACGTATAATTTAGTTTCATAAAGAGTATTTAGTGACGAAACTATTCGTAGTTAATGTATACTTGGGAATTTTTTTGGGTGAATATTTGCGACGAAATGAGATATTTAACGACGAATTAGCAGTAGAATTTACGATGAAAATATTCATCGCCAAATTTGTAAAATGGCAACGAAACTAATATTTCCTCATTTGGGCCTTTCGCGTGAAACATTGCATGACAAAAACTGTCGATGAAAATATTTGTTGCGTATTATTTTAGAGAGGAAAATTATATATTCTGCGACAAATTTGATTCATCATCGTTGACAGTTTTTGTTGTAGTATGCACCTTTTGATGTCGACCACAGAATAATCTCTAAGTTTCTGCCTACTCTTAACCCAAACTATTGACCTGATCATGATGATATCTGCAACATCTTCCTCATATATTCTTTTACCTCTGAACACATGTGCATTTCGAACCAACCAAGACCAAAGGGTGGCAAAGAAACAAGCATCCCAGATAAGTTTTTCTAGTTTTGGAAAAGATTGACCTAGCCAGATCTCTGCAAGCATAGAGATAGAAAATGGACATGCCTATATGAAGTCCCACCATTGTAGTACACTACTCCACACTTTCCATGAGAAGGAACAAAGCAGTTGAAGATGATTTGCCGTCTCGGAAACCTCTGCACAGAAACTGCAGTGTCTTGCTCCAGAGAAATAATGTTTCTCCTGTAGAGTGGGTCTTTGGTTGCAATTCTAGCCTGCATATAGGTGAGGAGCTCAAGGCTCGGCTCATTAAGAGCTTGGCTAAGCTCGGCTTAGTTCATTTAGTAAAGAGCCGAGCTTGAACATAATTTTTGATCGTATTGCTTGAGTGAGCCACAATTTGGTTCGTGTAGATAAATCTTGACTCGTAAGCATAAGCGCTAAATCGAATATTTTGACTCGATTTGATTCGATTTGAGCTCGGTTTTTCTCACATACTAATGGAGCTCAAGCTCGAATATTTGGGCTTGATTAGGCTCGAGATCACTAAATCTTAAATGAGTCACCCTGGAACACCCTAAAGCTCAGCTCGACTAGGCTCGTTTGCACCTCCATGTGCAAATCATTACCATAATGGAACTGCTGACATGAAAGAACAAGTAGCTAGCTGGGGGTAGTCTTGGCTCAAAACCATCAGTTCTCTTGGATGCTGCCAATCCATTAGGTCATCACAAGATGAAAAACCGAAGAGACGAGGGAGCCTCCGATAAGGTTGAAGATGGCAGGAGGAAATAATGCCTCGGTTTTCTTCAGTGGGTGTGGCATCATTAATGTTCCTAATCTTCTGTATAGCAACAATTTGAGGATTTTGCATGTACTGGTTTTGAGGGGCTTTCATGAGGGCTGTTAGAGGATTCTTGTCATGAGTACCATAATCTAAGTTGCATAATGTGTCGTGCGCCAGCATGACTAGGAGTTGGAGCCCAAGCACGAAAACGTCTTTCAAAAACGTTCCAAACTATCAAAATCACGAGAACAAGGATTACAAGCTTAGGACCCTATTGGAGGATTATGTGACTTAAGCCATAAGCCAGACTTTACTGACTATAAGGGTAAATGGAGAGGGAATAACAGATCACCTTGTCTGTAGTTACATTGGGCATAATGCTATTCGATAGTGCTGGTAGAGAAGCGGCAACTTACAAGGACCCGAAAAGCTGTTAGTAACTGAAATCATAGAAAACCTTCCACTGATCAACAGTGCCATAAGCTCCTTTGCCTGGATCTTCTTCAACAGTACTCAACACAAGGCGATTATGGAAAAAAATTGCAAATATCCTTTTAAGGCAGGTTAGAAAAACAAGGATGAGATGTATGATGTGGAAAACCGAAAGCATTCGGCTAAACAAACCACAAGTCAACTAACACTAATCCATGTAACACCACAGCCTCGCAGATTTTACCGAGCAACGAACAGTTCATGATCCAAGCTTAAAAAATATAACAATAAATGAAAGCAAACTACCTCAATGGCTGTAATCCAATAAGGAAAACAAACAAGACATTTCTGTAATCCAATAAGGAAAACAGACAAGACATTTTCTCAAAACAGTAATTAGATACAAAAATAAGATCAGGTATACATTAAAAAAGCTACAGGCTACATTGAATCTGTAAATGGGCAAACAACAGAGGACAAAAATACAAAGAATAGAAAAGAACAGAAATTTAATAAAATGAGGTCCCCGACAAAAGTAAACACTATTCTAAGCTGTTAGTACAACTTCAAAAACCATACCGTCCATCCTGCTAATTCCCATCATAGCGTCCTTAAAGGCAAAACAGAGTGGCTTGAGGTCAATTTGGAATCTGTACAGCATAAATAGTACACTCAGTAAAAACATATAAATTCCACAAAATAGTGAGTTGCAGTGACAAATCACTAACCTTCAGCCTCATTCCGCATCCAGTCTTGTGCACACATAAGGGCTTGCACAGTATCCGGTCTCAGTGAACTCCGACATTGATCAAGCATTCTATCTCCAGTGCTGAACGCTGACTCTATTGAAACTTTTGACATGGGAATTCCCAAAATGTTGCGCGCCATCATAGACAGGATGGGATACCTCGGTGTGTGAACTTTCCACCAATTTAAAATGCTGAAGTCCATATTCCGAGGAAAAAGAGGCTCCTCCAAATACTTATCCAAATCTGACTTAGTATTTTGGCTCTGTGAAGTTTCATGGAGGAAACGATCAAAACCCGTTAGCCTATCCCTGGATTCATTCCCGCCGCCCCCGCCCCCTAATTGACATGCCAAACCTTGACCGTGAGAATCCAATGGGGAGCAGATGGCATGCCCATTGTAGAGCGCCTTCATACAGTTAGACACGATGTCAATGCAATCTGGTGAACTATTGTCATAAATTTGTGGATAATAATATTCAACCAACTTCATCTTAAAACGAGGATCTAATATGGCTGCTACCGCCAAAGCCAAGCTGCATTTTTTCCAATATTCATCGAATTTGGTTTTCATCTTCAATGCCAGTGAACTAACATAAGCATCTGCATTCTGGCACCACTCAATTAACTGCAAATGAACATCACAAATCTCGGGAAAGTATATATTTGCAGTTGGATACTTGGTCCCTGTGAAAACATTAGTAACTTCAAAAAAGAGCTTAAGATAGCTAGTAATGGCACTTGCTCTGCTCCATTCTACCTCAGATGGGCACATTTTATAGAGGGGGTCTTGTTCTTGTAGAAGAGAAAATGCATCTTTGAACTCTAAAGCAACTTCGAGCATAAAGAACGTTGAGTTCCAACAATACGGATTATCGAGGCATAAGCACTTATTGGAATCGACTCTAGCCCGTTGGGCCACCTCATTGAACTTTTCTAGCATTGCTCGTGAACTTCTACAATACCTAATGCTTACGCGAATCTTATGGGTTACCTCTAATAGTGCTTCCAAGGAATCTTGAACCATCACTTTGATAATATTTGTCGCACAACGCACATCAAACAATTGACCATTGCACAGAAGAAACCTATTCTGGGAGAGTCGGTCTCGAATTGTAACCACAATGTTGTCATTAGTAGAGCTACTGTCACATGTCATTGAAAATAATTTTCGATCAATATCCCAGTCCATTAGATTTGTCATGACAACTTCTGATAGCATGTCTTCTGTGTGAGAAGGATTGACCTTTATAAAACTCAGAGTTTTCTTCTTTAACTGCCAACCATCATCAATGAAGTGGGCGGTCAAAGAAAAGTAACTAGAACCTTCCTTAGCAGACCACATATCAGCGCTAAGGCTGATTTTACCAGATAACTTATCGAGCACCTCATACACCTTCTGCTTCTCTTTCTGATAAATCTCAGCACAATCGGCCTCAACCCCAGTAAATGTCACCAACTCAAACAAAGGCTGAAGGTTCCTCACAAATAGTTGGAATCCGACATGCTCAACCATTGACAAAGGATAACCATGCAAAATAATCATGCGGGCAAGATCGAATCGGCTCCTTTTATTGTCAAAGTTACTATTATCCATAGTAATAGTGCTATCATTTGTTTGTTCTTGTTCATATCTAGTATGTACGAGGTTAAGCTTTTCAACCTTCCGCTGCTCTTGATCAAAATTATAATTTGCGAACGCAACCGTTACTTCCTTTTTCTTTGTCTTTCCTGAAAGCAGTTGAGTAATGTCATGGTTGGATCTTCTTCTACATCTTATTAAATGGTTCCTCAAATGTGATGTCCCACTAGTACTTGAACCACTGAGTTTCTTTTTGCAATGCCTACAAACAGCCATATAGGTGTCACCTTTCTTGACCCTGTCAAAATCATTCCATACAACAGACTTCAATCGACTAGAATTCACAATAACCGCCTCATCTGATATCTCCATTGCACACTTACCTGCACATGATAGATATGGACTTCAAATGTGTTAGATCTCAGAAAACAAAATCTACAATGCAATAAAATCAAACTAAAACTTTTTTATTTCCACAACCAATAAAATCTGAATTTACTGCCACAGAAATTAGCCAAAAACAGCACCAGGCAATATCAGTTCCATTTTATTCTGCTAATGGCCATTATTTCCATTAAAAACAAAAGAGAGAAACATTCATTCCTGATCTTAAAAACATAACATGGGCACTGACTGAGTAACAGAACAAAGAGAACTTAACAGACACCAAATAACAAATTCTGGAGGCAGCAAAAGAGAACGCAATACAAATACTAGTCTTAAGAAAGCAAAGATCAAGACCCACCTTACATAATCTAAAAGTACCCATGCAAGAGTTAATTTATATAATCCGCTAAAGCTAGGCAACAAATTTTGCATATCATTCAAAATTATACATCGTTTAGTAGCCTGTGTTCTGTAACAGTCACAAGAATGCAAACTCAGAAGTGTGGGCAGGTAATGCAATAAATGATATACTCCTGCAGAACTTAGACGCATCACTTGGACAGTGTAGTATATTGCATTCCTTCACCCATTGTACCTTCATCATTTGTGTTACTTTGGACTACCGGTCAATAGATGATAAACTATCCCACAGATATTGCAGTACTAGAGGATGCAGTTTGTGGGAACTAGATGGAATGAGAGAAGATAAATTGCGTGTGGTTAAAAAATCAGGTTCACTGAGGTTCATATGTAGTTAATTTTACAACTTCCCAATTAGTTTGTTGCCCAATTCTTCGTACTTGTGAGA
Organism: Arbutus unedo; assembly: GCA_014822125.1. Classification (NCBI taxonomy): domain Eukaryota; kingdom Viridiplantae; phylum Streptophyta; class Magnoliopsida; order Ericales; family Ericaceae; genus Arbutus; species Arbutus unedo. Next base: position 12,321 of record JABCMJ010028645.1, on the reverse strand, counting down.
AATGAACATTTCGCCCTTGGCGTGTTAGTCAATTATTAGGTCTTCTTTTCATTGCAATAAACTTTGAGTTTTCCAACTTGTTTTCTGCAGATATTATATACTATAGTGCTGCAGATATCATAAAATCTTGTTCATTACCGAATTCTCTGGCGTAATATCTTTATGATACATGAGGAAAGAGAAGATCAAGAGTCATTTTACATCTGCTATTAACAGCGTAAGCATCGAACTTTACTCCAAAAACAGATGGGGGCAAAGTGGCTGGTCATAAATATCAAAGAGAGTAGGTGAAGGCCAAATGATGAGGACATAGCATAGGCGAGGGCATTCAAAAAGAGGGAGAGATTGACAGACCTTGGGATGCTTCTCCTCCTTAATTTAACAACTGTTCTACCTGCTCTCTAGATGACGAAGAAAACTTCAATACCAAATCTGGAATTCTCCAATTCAACAGAATCGTAGCTAAAAAGCATAACGTGAAAAGACTCCAAAAAGTCGAAGCATGCACAACGTGACCAATAGGAAGACCACTCAAAAAAGAAATCATGAGTCTTGACTCATGGCAGAAAGATTAGCTTACTTCACAATTCAAACACCAAACCAAAAGTCAAACAGATACAGCCCAGTCAAGACATCATGCACCATTGTCAAAAAAATAAGAACTAACTGTGGACAACTATAAAATTCTTCTATTGCACTAACTTTGGTTGGATAAATGCGATAGAACTGTCTTCCAAGAGCCAAGAGCAATTCCTCATACTATCACTTATTGAATATGCATTTGATGTTAACTAAACCAAACCCACTTACCTAGGAGGTGAAAAAAGCAAATAAAATCAACTAAGCTCAATAAACTGATGAAGAACCACCATAGCACAAGGAGAAAAAAAAACCCCAAGAAGGAATACACTTGTCATCCATCATGTCACTATCATCTTCAACAAGCATCTACAACAATATGAATCAACAAATTTCTAGCTCCAAACAGAGCCGACCGTGAAATTTTTTAGGCCCCATACAAGATTACAAAATGAGGCCCTATACATTTTTTTTTTCAAAAAAAAAAATGTAAAACAAAAAAAAATTACTTTCAAAATGAAACGATCGTAAGTTGGTTGGAATAATTTTAGTCTCATTGCTTATTATATATCTAGGGGCCGGCTCCATGGACTAATACTTTTTTAGACTAATATTAGATCAAAATCTAAACTCTCCATTCATGATTAAATTTTAATGATCCGAACCGTTCAATGTATTTAAAACATATTTTTAAAGGTACCCGCGAGAAATCAACTCAAAATATTACCGGAAAAAACTTGATCCAAGCAGTGGTTCAAAATACTGACAGGAATTGTTTTATCCACCACTGTTTGGATCAAACCCTTGTAATATATGCCTAGGTTTCGGGTAACCAATAAGCAGCGTTGGCCTTCAATCTTTCAAGGTGAAAAGAAATTTGGCTTAAAAACGAGACTAAGAAAATTCAAACTCGTGATTAGGAATTTGGATGCACAAACACCCTACCACTAAAGTTGACAACAATTAATGCAATACATGACACAAAATTTATAACAAACACAAATTTTGGGGACCCTATTTTTGGGCCTAAAATTGGCAGCCTTGAGTGGTGGCCTAGTGGCTTATGCCCAAGGCCGGCCTTGACTCCAAGATCTCTGGTGATTAAGGAAATTACATGTCTAGCTTATAGTAATAATGTTTAGTTCCACAATCACAACCACCTACCAGAAGATCATAATCTCCTTCATTATCTCTCAGGCACAAGCTCTCATCGCCCATCCTAGTCTCTGAAACCATTTGTCACACCCTTTAACTGCAACCACTGGACCCGATTCGAGAGGTAAAAACAATCACTCTTTCTCACTTAACGAGCACTAGGACCGTCAAAGTACATAAATTGACTCTACAAAAATAGTAGTGATTACACTTAAGTCTCCAAGAATAGTGAAAAATAATACTAAATCATCTCATATCATAACAAGAACAAACTCTCAGCTAAATCTAATCCTGACATTGCTGTCACGCCAAACCACAATCTGCACTAAAGGTAATTAAGCGTGAGCTTGACAAGCTCAGTAAGTTACCAAATACCAGATCTCATTAAAAGCATGTCTAAAAGATCCAAAAATTTTAGAGAAAAATGTGGAATTTCATAACTTCAAGAAAAGGCAAAGAATTTTATTTTCACAAAACATGAACATTAGAGCATAAAAAAAAAAAAAAGTAACTTACTATTTCACATGGACTTGGGTCTGAGCACCCCGTGCAGTGTGAGTCCGAGTGTCGCTCCTACCTAAACTAAATTCTACGATGGTCTAGCACTGCAATAGGGTAATAGAAACGACAACATATTGAGATTCTCCCGTGGTAGAGATTGGTGGATATATAAATAAGAATACAAGGTAAGCGAATTACAGAACCAAAAAAATGGATCAACAGAATGTTATGCAATGAACTATTTATGCTTGAGCTAAACATATGTACCTCAGTCAATATTGGACACGTGGAGCCTTCAGAATAAATCTAGAAGTTAGTTACAGACTCAGTTAATTTCTTAGTTCAGTTAGTAAGCTAAAGTCGGGTAGGAAAGTTTGTAAGGTTGTTACTGGAGGGTGGTTATTGGATATAGGGCGAATAAGGAGGTGAAGAGGGTATCGTTTTGGGTTGTAATCATTTTGCAAAGATAATTGACGAGAGCTCCACCATTATGCAAATCATTGTTCGATTCCATTCTCTGTAAATTTTTCCTTATCAATAAAACCATCTTATTCTTTCCAATTCTATAACATTCTTCGCCGGGTTCTTATCAATTGGGATCAAATCCCTCTTTCCTTGGACCCTTTCCTTTCTCCATGGCTGAAACTAGAGCTCAATAATAGAAAAGAATGAAAAAATCAATTTGCCAATTAAAGGAGATTACAAATAAACAAGCTACATCGAAATGAGATTAAGGATCTATACCTACTATGAATTTCAAGTATGATCAAATTCACTCAAGAATGGCCAATCTAACAGTGGAGCTTAAAAAGATTTCAAAAAATCAAAAGAAATCAAGTATGTGTCTTCCATTTCTATACAAGCAGGGTATACCAAAAATCGATTTTCTCAACTTTCAGGAAATGATCCTATGGCATTGATTTATAAATGCGAGTGTTTCTTTGAATTTAATCAAATTGATGAATCACAAAAAGTCAAATTAGTTGTTTTGCATTTGGACAATAAAGCAATCCAATGGTTTTTGTGGTTCAAAAAGACACAGAAGCGAATCAGTTGAAAGGATTTTCCTTATGGATTGCAAATCAAGTTTTGCCCTAATGAGTTCGAGGATCCCATGGGGGAATTAACCTAACTTCAACAAGCCCCAAGTTCAACTACTAAGAGTTATCAAGAGAGGTTCGAGGAGTTAGCAAATCACACTTCTAGTTTGACGGAGGAATTCTTTGTCAGGTGTTTTATCAGTTGTATAAGGAATGACATTTGTACCGGAGTCCAAATGTTTCAACCAATCAAAATTACCCAGGCCATTAGTCTCATGAGGCTGCAAGAAGAGAGCATAGTTGCAATTGCTAGAAGGCCTAGAATTCCACCCAGAACTTCATCAGTACCCATTCTTTCCAACTTTACACCTGTGGTAACAAATGGGGGAAGAACTGAACCCAAGTCTCTTGCATTTCGGACTGGTAATAACTCGAACCCTGCCCATTTTCCTATGAAGAAGTTGACTCCAAGGGAAATGGATGCAAGAAGACAAATAGGATTGTGTTATAATTGTGATGAAAAGTATGTTAAAGAGCATACATGCCAAAAGTGACAATCGTTTTTATTAATTGGGGAGGAAAAAGATAATGATGGAGTATATTCTAATTTATCTACTAAAGAAGTGTCTCCACAAGATGAGGATATGCAAATCTCCATGCATGCTCTCTCTGGTTGCACCTCATTTGGGACTATGATATTGGAAGGTATAGCCAAGGGAAAAACCATTACCATTTCAATACATTCTAGTAGTACTCTTAACTTTGTGGAACCTCATATTGCTAAATATTCTGGTTGCAGCATTGAACCCAATCTAACTCTTCCTGTTGGTGTGGCCGACGGAACCAAGTTGAGTGGTAAAGCATTATGCAGAGCTTTCAATTGGAAAATGCAAGGGTCTATTTTTACTACAGAAGTCAGATAGTTGGCTCTTGGAGGTTGTGACATAATTTTCGGAATTCAATGGTTGAGTACCCCGGGTCCAGTACTTTGGGATTTCAAAAACATGAAGATGGATTTTGAATTGCAAAGGGTACCTTTTAACTCTTAAAGCAAATCGACAACTTAAGATGGAGCAATTCCTTCAACAGAAATGGGAAAAGAACCTTACAACGAACTAAGCATGGAGATTTTGCTGAGTTGTAACAGCAGCAAAGGAAGAGCCTAAGGTGCATTAGATATTCAGGTAATTCTCCAACATTTCAATACCTATTTGAGGAACCTAAGGCTCTTCCCCATCAAGAAAGGATGATCATAAAATTAACCTTAAGCCAAGAAATGAGGCAGTGAGCGTCAAACCTCATACATGTCCTTACATACAAAGGAATGAAATTGAGAAGCTGGTTCAAGAAATGCTTCGGTCTGGGGTTATTAGACCTACTGTCAATCCTTTTTCATCCCCTGCTCCATTGTTAAAAAGAAGATAATACATAGAGGATGTGTGTTGACTATAAAGAACTTACCATCAAGGACAAGTTTTCTATTCCTATCATTGATGAACTATTGGATGGCTTGTATGGGGCCAAGCTATTTATCAAGTTGAATTTAGGACTTGATATCATCAAATAAGGGTATATCCTCCAGATGTGGTGAAAATTGCCTTTAGGAGTCATGAAGAGCAATATGAGTTCCTAGTTATACCCTTTGGTTTAACTACTGCTCCTTCCAACTTTAGGGCTTAATGAACAACATATTCAAGCCTTTCTTAAGAAAGTTCATACCGGTATGTTTTGATGATATATACTCATGGATAGTCATAATTGGGAGGATCATTTACAACACCTTCATGACACTTTGAAGATTTCAAGGTCCAATCACCTATATCGTTAAGAAGTCTAAATGTGCCTTTGGTCAATCAAACATTAAATATCCGCGCCATATTATTTTTGACAAAGGAGTTTCAATGAACCCTGTCAAATTGGCTAGCATGCAAAATTGGCCAAGAGCACCTTAAAACAGCCATGACTTCCACTCCAGTGTTGGCTATGCCTGGATACTCCAAGGATTTTGTTCTGGAACGCGATGCTTCAGGTGTTTGTTTGGGGGCAATATTGATGCAGGAGGGACACCCAATTGCCTTTATTAGCAAGCTTTGGCCCCTAGACATCTTCGTCTTTCCACTTATGAAAAGGAACTATTGGATGTGGTCTATGCCGTGATTAACTGGCGCCATTACCTTCTTGGAAGGCATTTCCTTATAAGAAGAGACCATCGTAGTCTTGAATATTTGCTAGACCAAAATATCACAACACATATGCAAATCGCAGAAGGGAAGATTTAGAAGCATCCTAAGGCTCACTCACCTTAGAGACCCCCCTGTGAATAGAGCAAGGACAGAATAATGCGGCTCGCTAAACTCTTGGGTTTTGATTATGAAATAGATTACAAGCAGGGTCAACATAATAAGGTAGTGAATCTGATTTACAGCAAATCATCAGACTTGGAAGAAGATTCCAATTCTCATCCAGGCTATTCTTGAGTTCATCAAGTTCTTACTTACAAAGGAATGTTAGTGGTGAGGACACTCAGGTACTAAACGAACTTAAAATGAGCTATCAGATCATTTATAGGGAAAAAATGAAACATGATGTGTTTTCTTTTATGGCTGAGTGTGATATTTGTCAAAGAAACAAACAAAAACTGTTCTCATGCCTGGATTGTTACAACCTCTGCCAATTCCTACGAGGCTTTGGTTAGACATCTCCATGAATTTCATTGATGGCTTACCAAATTTCCAAGGCAAATCGGTTATTTTTGTTATGGTGAATAGACTTTTAAAAAAAAGTCCATTTCATGCCCTTATCCCATTCTTACACTGTTGTGCATGTGGCTAGAGTATTGATGGACAGTGTTTAAGCTCCATGGAATGACCTCTATAGTTTCCGATAGGGATGCTGTATTTACCAGCACTTTCTGGCAGGAACTATTCAAACTTCAAGGGACTGCCCTTTGCTTGAGTTCAGCCTATCACTCACGAACAGACGGTGAGACAGAAGTAGTAAATATATGTTTAGAGGTGTATCTTCGCTGCATGACTGGGGACAAGCCTAAGGTCTGCGTTAATTGGTTGTCCTTAGCTGAGCGGTAATTTAATACCACCTATCATTCTTCTACTAAAATTATACCAAACCAAATTGTGTATAGTCAGTTACCTCCATCCCATGCTCATTATGTTTCTGGTTATTTAGTGTTAGCAGCAGTTGATCAGTTGGGTCAGGATAGAGAGGCCACTTTACGAATCCTTAAAGAACACCTCCATCAAGCTCAAAACTGTATGAAGCAAATGGCTGACGGGTATAGGTCTAAGGGAAATTCCAGGAGGGTGATTGGGTGTATCTCGGGATGCAGCCTTATAAACATCTTCTGCCCAATTCAGAAGTAATCAAAAGTTGTCCTCAAGTTTCTATGGCCCCTTCTGAATCCTTAAAAAGATTGGTAAGGTAGCATACCACTTGAACTTACCTCCTACTTCTCGTCTCCATCCTATTTTCCACGTCTCTTTCCTTGAAAAGAGGTTGGGCTCCCATGTGATCTCTCAGCCCACTTTTCCTCCCATTAGTGGTGACGGTTTCTTACAGCCTCAACCTGTTGCTGTTTTGGAATGCAAACTTGTTAAGTATGAAGGTCGTCCTTCTACTCAATTCTTAGTTCAGTGGTCCAAATCCTTTTCGCCAAGATGCTACATCGGAGTTCTATCTTGATCTACCGAAGAAATTACCTTCCTTTGTGCCTTGTGGTCAAGGCTTAAATAAGGCGGATGGGAATGTTACACAATGAATTACTTGTGCTTGAGCTGAACATATGTACCTCAATCATTAATGGACAAGTGGAGCCTTCAGCATAAATTCAAGAAGTTAGTTACAGTTATTTGGTTAGTTCGGTTAGGAAGTTGAAGTCCGTTTGGGCGGGAAGGCTTGTTAGGTTGTTAGTTGAGGGTGATTATTGCATATAAGTGAATTAGGAGGTGAAGGGGGCTGTGTTTTGGGTTGTAATCATTTTGTAGAGATAATGAACGAGAGTTCCATTATTCGATAAATCATTTTCCTGTAAATTTTTCCTTATCAATAAAACCATCTTCTTCTTTCCAATTCTATTACATTCTTGGCCAGGTTCTTATCACAGAAACTATAAAATCCGAATACACAAGTCATTTTAACTGCCCAGGGAGATCACACGAAAGGCGCAAACAAGGCCGACCCAGATGAGCTATGAACACTCAAAACCCGGATCCATTGGACCCAGTACCTGAACAGCGGTACCACCGCATGGACCCATGGATCAACCCGCCAAAGGAGGTCAAATTAGAGAGAGAAATTAAAGACCGGATCGTCAGGGTCAGGAGGAAGATTCAAACTCCAAAAGCCTAGATCCACCAGACCTACCCGATCCGATTGAGGTTACTAATTAGTCGGGTTACAATATAGTACCCGTTTAGTAACCTACGGACTTCGGATCGAAGCCTAGCAGGCGACCTTAAACACGCTATGAGACACCAAGATAACGACCCAATTAACGTCCGGATATCGGATTGGGCACAAACCGATCCAGAGAGTCGAGTTTTTGGCTTTTGCAACATAAAGATATCTTGCGCAACTTTTATGTCTAGTGAGAGAGAGAGAGAGAGAGAGAGAGAGCGTACAGAGAGCGGCGAACAGGCTGTACAAGATGGTGAGACCCTATCGAACCGATGCAATTCTGGGTTTTAGGGTTCGCCCGCCAGAGTTGTAGAGGGAAATAGCGATTTACAGAGTGAGGAGAGGGTAGAGAGAGAAGATTATAGAGAAGGCGCGAACCCGATGGCATGGGTGGGCCGCTCCCAAGCGAAGTCCAGTTTCTTAAAGTTCATGGAAGTTCTAATTAAATCCACTTAATGAATATACTGTAGTTTCCTGGAGTTACATATTTTTTGTTATTGATACGTTGGTCCTATTTTTTAAAAATGATTTCCTGAAAATAACCAGAACAGGAACCCTGCTCTACATTGTGCATAGTAAGACGTGTTTTGCGTCAAAATGTTCACTAAAATAGAATGAACGCAATAATAGAATTGATGATATAATGAAATTAGAATGGCATGAAATTTAAATATTCATTCTTTTTTCATGTTTGATTGTGCTTAGAATTAATTATTCTTATTCATATTTTAGCTTTAATATATACTTTCTTTTTATTTGGTGTATTTGTGTGGCGTAGAGAACTTTGGTGCGAAAGTAATAATTTTTGTGTGATAATATTACAGTTTAGTGTAGAAGTAGAATTTTAGTGTAGTATTAGTGAATATTGATTTGGATGTCGTAACATTAGTTTACTATTACTGAATTTTGGTGCAAAAGTAATAATTTGGTGTGACAATAGTAAATTTTGGTGTAAAAATAATTTCTTTTGTGTCGCAATTGTAATTTTCATGTGTCATCAGTAATTTCAAAAGAATAGAATCACAATTCTTTAGTTTTTCTATGGACGTATCATACATTTATTTATGTGAATGATGATTTCATTTAGAATGAGCATTCTTTCATTTATTGATGAACCAAATATAGGAATGATAATTTATTCTCAATGCATAAAAAAGAAGGTATCTACATGACTGGGTGACAAATGGATACCTTTGGGTGTAGTTGGATGAATGCCTTGTGTATTCGGATTTTATACTATGGTTTACACGAGGCCAGACATTTCACATGCAGTGAGTATGGTGAACAGATATATGCACAACCTAGGAAATGGCACTAATAGGTCGTGAAGTGAATTCTACGGTACATTCAAGGTACTGTGAATATTGATTTGAAGTTTGAGAGAAGACAAAACATTTGTTAGCTTTTGGCCAGATATGTGAACTCGGATTATGCTGGTGATTTGAACAAGCGCCGATCAAGTATATGATATGTCTTTACACTTGCAAGAGGGCCGGTTAGTTAGAGGTCAACTTTACAATCAAACATTGGCATTGTCTACAATGGAGGCAGAATACATGTCCGTGACTGAAGCCTTCAAGGAGGTTATTTGTCTATATGGTTTGATTGAAGACTTGGGGATTGGGGGATTGTCGGATTGATCAGGAGCACGTTAAGGTCATTTATGACAATCAAAGTGTCATTTGTTTGGCAAAGAAGTAGGTTCATTATTGTCACACCAAGCACATTGATGTCCGATTCTATTTTGTCAGGGAAGTTGTTGATGAAGGAGATGTTTTTCTTCAAAAAATCAAAACTACAGATAATCTGACAGACATACTTACTAAGGTGATTACAAGGATCAAGTTTCCAACATTATTGGAACTTATCAACATCTCTCAAGTGCATATCGTCTAAAGGCGCATCTAGGGCAACGTTGATTCAAGTTTTCGCCAAAGTGGAGATTGTTGAGAGCATGGCAAGCATAAAATTGTTATGGCTCAATTGAATGCAACAAAGTGGCAAGCACAACTGAAAGCATGGTTGTGAAATCAATGAAAGAATGGCTATTACTCATTGAATATACAAGACACTTATGTGTCTAGACATCTGATATATAAATACTAATGTAGCCTGCAAAAGAAAAATGTGAGAGTGAACAAAAAGAAACAAATCACAGGGATTGGGAGGTTTAAGAGTGATTACATTATTCTTCATATAACGAATCTGATGTTTCCATGGACATGCCTTATTTTAGGAAATCATGTTAGAAAAGTTGTGTGTATTTTTGTGTTATCGTGACATAAATAACGAAATCAAAGATAATAAAATCATAAACAAATAGAACCTAAAAATCATATGTAAATGATCAAGTCTAGGATTAGACACTATGCCCTCTAGACAAATTTTGTCCTCGCTACGGTCCTCACGATTTGATATAGGCACATGTCTCTCAAGATAAAATAATTGAATCCAACCGAAGTAACACTTCAATCGATAGGTTTAGCGAACCAAATAATATTCTTAGACTCTCTCATATAATGACTCAATTCTCAAAATAATAAACGAAAAATCAATACAAAAACTCAATAAGTTGTGTCTCCAAAAAATCTCATTCTACAAATGGATGGAACACACTTATTTATAGTAACTTTTGTGACTTTTTCGAATAGCCACGAAAGGAAGTGACATGACTATTCATTCGAATAGATATCAACGACAAAACATGACTCTACACTAATTAATAACCCATTAAAATTATATAAAATTCAAAAGAAACAAATTGTATTTGAATTTTTTCAACCAATATTAAATAAAAATTAATAGGAGTCAATTTTTTATTCATTCCTTAATGGTTTTGAACAAATCAAATATATGTTTTAAAAATATTTTTTTAACAATCTCCCACATGAATAAAAATTAGTTGGATAAGCAATGCAAAAAATAATGTAGACGATAAAGTCCAGTCACCGATACATGGAGCAGGACGGATTTGGGGGAGCTGTAGTGCACTTTCCTGTAGTGCACTTTCTCAAACAAATTAACTTGACTTCTTTCAAAATCCCTTAAGTTCAAATGAACTTAACCAAAAAATAATCGACTAACAAAGAACAAAACTTGGATTATTTTTTAAACCCAAGAAGTGTCCAAAAATGTCACTGTAATGGTAATCACAGTAGAAGAGTAATCAAACTCTAATCAAAGGATATGTGAACATTTTGGCATGGTATTAACTCCAAGGTTATGACGTTTTTAATGAGTGTGTCATTATTAGAATTCAAAATTCGCATAATGCCAAAGCCATTTAGATGTAATAACACACATGTATCAAATATATTGTCTATCATTGCGAAATTTAAAAACTTAAATCATATTTTATGCGTCTAAAGAAGGACATGAATTCAAAATCAAACACAAGAGATCCTAATAGGGGTCAAGCACGAAATCTAATAAGGTACGTGAAAGAAACCATCTCACAAATATAGTATAGCTTTATGGCTAGTGGTTAAACTATACTAATACTCCTCTCTTTTTTTCCCCAACAAACACAACACAGTTCACTCAAAACCAATGAAGAAAAGTTATGATTTTTTCCAACAGGTGTGTCACTTCGCATTGACACCTATTAACCAAACTTTGAATTGCTTTATTTTCCAAACGAACACACCAATTCGTTCAAAACCAATGGAAAAAAAGGTATCACGTTTCCAATGTTGGGCACCAATGTGACACCAAGAGGCGTGATTGGACGGGAATCAAGTACTGGTCATGTCAAATGGTCGTGACCCATTACTCCAGTTACCCTCCCATGCACCATTTCACTTGGGAACTCATTTAGATTTTATTGGGATATTAATACATAAAGGCTACTCATTAATAAATGATTCAGATTGAACAGATTCTCTCGCCGGATGCAATCCTGCCTCTAAACGTAATTACATGGAAAAAAGAAAAATAGAACTAGAGGCTGCCTGTATGACAACCAATTCACGTTTTTTTTTTCCTTCACATTTGGACGACTGTTATTTTGATCTTTACAAGAAAGAAAAAACAGAGGTAAACGGTGGTGCCGTTTCGGGGAAAGTTGAAGTGGCGTTTCAAGTTGAAGTGACGTATCAACAATTAAAGAATTCTAATGGATTAACTCTAATGTGATCGAATTCACTGTGAATTGCGTGATCCATTTCCAAAAGCAAGAAAAATCAATATAACACTAGACCGAAAGAAAATTCGATTAATGTGATTTTTGACATGATTAATATTTTCGATAAATCTTAAAAATGAATGATTTTGATTTTTAAAGTCCAGAAGTGGCCTAAAAAGAACCTGCAAATGCACTTAATTGCACTTTGAATTTTTTCTAGATAATTGTAGAGTTCTTTAATTCGTTTGTTGTTGCAATTGTGCCTCGATTTGAGTGCTCCCTGATCTCCCAAGGTCCTACAAAACCAACACCGGTTAGTACTCATCGGCCGCTATTCAACCGGAAGAACTCTAATGCTTAAGTCGGTAGGTAAACGAGAAAATCAAAAAAAAGTACCAAGATTGATTAGAAAGTGTGTAGTGTACTTTCCTTTTGAGAGCACCTTATGTAATTGAACCTAGCTTGGGCTCCAAATCAAGATATGCATGTGAAAAGCACGTTCTCCAATAA
>JABCMJ010028640.1:0-14708 GCA_014822125.1 Arbutus unedo | reverse complement strand
GATAAAAAAAACTAGCCACCCACAAATACTTAATTAGAATGCCTTAAGATCTAATTACTTCTTAATTACTGTCTAGTAGATGCATAAAGCCCTAGGCTATACGTGGCATTTTTTTATTGAATTCCCATTCCTCTTTTGGCTCACTTTAGCATCAACACATATATGCTATTAGATTTGGATCCACACAATAACATGTTACCCAATGCATAGGCAGATTTTTTTTATGTCACACGATACCCTTTATGGCCTTATGTTCGGAATTATACACTGCCAAGGGCATCCCCTCATACTTTGATCAATCATTTTGGGTTTCTGTTACACCTTCTGAGATTTACTTTTAACTTTTTCCAAAAATTAATTTAGTACGTATAAGTTTGTCTGGTAGGATTTTTTTTTTTTTAAATATTATCAGAACTTCAAACTCGAATATGTTTAAAAAAAGGATCTATTCTGATGGCTTTTAATTTTTACAATACTTTTTGCATAACTAATTCTTATTAAAATTTAAGCTGCAACGAACACCCAGTCTAGACATGAAAATATTATATTGGCCGTTCGATGGGTATAGCTTTCTTGGCAATTCGTCATTATTTGTTGGGATGTCAATAATTGGGGGTCGTTTAGTTATTGTTTAGCCCAAGGCAGTAAGAAGTTATTAACATTAGAAGTATACTATTCCTAAAACACTAAAGGATGTTTAAGGGCATTTTGGTAATCCGTCCTTCACATGTAGAGAAGATAGCGATGATTTGAAAAGGACATAAACTCAGTACATGTTGTGCGGAGTATAAATATGCAACAAACACAAACCATTATGTCACAGAATATAGAAGACAAAGCTTATATACCTAGGCATAAAAAGTAGTCCTTTTTTGCTGGTTTGTTTAGTCTGAAGGGGAGTGATGGCAGGAGAGTACTATGGGTGGGGTGTGATAGAAGAAGTATGGAGGAAAGGACCTTGGACTGCTGATGAAGATAGGTTACTCATTGAGTATGTCAAGTTGCATGGTGAAGGAAGATGGAACTCTGTTTCTAGAGTTGCAGGTGCTTCTTCTACTCACCCACACAATCATGTTACTCTGTTTCTGTTTCGTTTTGCTCTATTTTCCTATTTACTTGACCTTAACTGCTTACTATCACTTATTATAATTCCTATTTGTATTTCTGAGTTCGTGACATCACACAATCACTCAATAAGAGCAAACAGGACCAAATTGCAAGGGCCAGTGGTGTGGCATGAACCCATCCATTTGGACGTCTATCACATCCAAACTCGGACAACACCATAGTGTTGGCGTAAAAACAAAGACTTCTCTACCCAAAACGAACATGACTGTTTTGGTACTCTGTTTCTATTTGGTTTTGTCCTGTTTTCTTGTTTACCTTTTTTTTCTGTACTTCTTAGTATCATTTTTTTGATAACCACTTTGTTTTCATATCAAGCATGTCTTTCTGAGCTCGTGTCATCACACATCACTCAATAACAACCAAGAGGATGGAGTTGTAGCTACCAATTTGGAGACATGAACCCATCCATTGAACGTCTCTGTCTCATGCAAAACTAGGACAAACTTCTTGGACTCCTATTGGAACTTAATGGCGTTATCATATTTCTCGCAATTCAAACTATTTGTTAATAGAGTTTTTGATGTTTCGTACATGCACTATGAACCCTACTAATATATGCTTGCAAAACCATGAAATTCTATGAATTATAGTGATAATATATAGCTGCAATGATCCTGAATGTAGCTTAACAAGATGGGCAGCTCCGTTAAGAATTGTCAACTTCCTTAACACCTGCCCCTAAATAGCATACCAAAATAATTTATGTTCATTTACTCCTTGTAGTCCAAACTTGAGGCTGGCATGCCTCAGCCAAAAAACAAACCTAGGCATGGTTGTGGAGGAAAAAAGATGAGCAGTTCTAAAATTTTCAAATTCTATATTTTATTAAACTTTGTGGTTAATTAGTATTTTCTTTGTCCAGGGTTGAAAAGGAATGGAAAAAGCTGTAGACTAAGGTGGGTGAACTACTTGAGGCCAGACCTCAAAAGGGGGCAAATCACCCCACATGAAGAGGGCATAATTTTGGATCTCCATGCTAAGTGGGGGAACAGGTAATTATCAAAACACAAATTAAGTTATTTTCTTGGTATTGTCATGAAGTTTCAATTTTGTCACTTTAGTCCCTAAGGGTTCTTATTTGCACCAGACCTCATAATTGCCAACTGAAGAAGACTATGTTACTCTTCATTAAGGTTTCTCCTTTTGCAACTTCTGAAAATTATTTCCAGAAAATAAAAAAATTGGACTATGTCGCGACAAATTAGAACCTAAGGACAAAAGTGAACAAACAAAACCAAGTTTCCAAAATTACGCATAACTTAGGGACCATTACTTTATTTTACTTTATAGTTTTTTCCATAAAAGAAATATCCTATATCACCACTTTTTATACTCCTTAGTGGTTACTTCCAAACAAGTACTTAATCATGGTTATCCAAAATAGGTAATCATACGGAAATGTGACAAAAAATCTATCATACATGACATATTTTAGCTTCTTTTAATAGATAAATCATTAAAATAGTTATTCCAAAATTACAGATGGTCAACAATCGCGCGAAGTTTGCCCGGAAGAACTGACAATGAAATCAAGAATTATTGGAGAACACACTTCACGAAGAAGGCAAAATCCTCCTCCACTACCAATGAAAAGGTCAAAGCCCGGCTTCTGAGAAAGCAGCAATTTCAGCAACAGCAGCAGCAGCAGCAGCAGCACTACCACCACCACCAACAACAACAGCAGCAGCAACAACACAACCAAATCGACATGAAAAAGATCATGTCGTTTCTTGATGATAATGATAATATAACCCCAGCCCTGCCCCAGGTTAAACAAGACATGTCAACTTTGTATCCAAGCTGTAGTGCTGAGGAACAAGGCTTTTTTTATCCTGTTTTTAATGGCTATGCATCTGTCCCTGAGGCCTACAATGAAGAGAACGTGTTGTGGGATGGCTTGTGGAATCTGGATGACTATGTCCATGGATATTTGAGCATGGGTTGTGCAGCAAACAAAGCTTCTCTGCACAACTTGGCAGCTCCTTTCTAATAGTTGTGAGTCTTATTTTCTAACGCATCCTTTGTTTCTTACTGTTTTTTATTGGAACCAAAAGGTTTTCAATCAGAATAGTTTTGTTCATCGCCAATGTAATCCAGACCAATAAGTTGAACCAAGTTCATTTAGTCATTTGCTAATGGTAATTTTAATTTTCTGTGTGACGTGGCGCAACCCGTGATCAGAAACTCGCATAGAGGAATGAGATATGCATTTTTATTACCAGTAATCATATTTGCGTCAATTTTGTTTGGATTAATTATTTATCTTGACGAAACACATGATAAATAACTAGGATTAAAAGTCTCAAAAAATTGACGAACAAAGTTTTGACATAAGAATTAGAAGTGAGAAATGGTAGGATCCAATTATTTCTAAGTTTTTGTATTTATTCAATTATTTTTTATATTTATTAGTTCTGCATTAATTTTTTTATAGGTTGTTTATTCATCGTGACGAAAAGAATTTAAAAAGTATAATTTTTTGTCTAAAAATTAAAAAAAATTTCACTAAATACAAAAAATAAAACTAAACAGGATTTGTTTCGACTTATTTTTCGTTTGTAACTTTTTGTGTCACCAAATTTACCATCACGACCGTCAAATTTATCATCATAACTTAATTTATATTACAAAATATCAAATTTACCATTTCTGGTCATGACAGTAAAAACAAAAGTCGTGATTGTACATTTGATGGGTTACAAATTTAATTGTCATGGTAAATTTGTTAGGTTGCAAAATAATATATGAAGGTAAATTTATCGATGTGATGGTAAATTTACAGAAACAGAAGATTTAGTGTTTTTGAATGTAAGTTCAATTATGATGATAAATTTAACGATGGTGACGATAAATTTGTTGACACCTGACGAGAGTAAAAATGTAATTGAGAGAATACATTAACCCCCCTCGGTAAAAGACGTAGTTCGGTGAAGAATGGTAAATATATCAGGATACACATTCTGATCACATGAGGATATGGCCAACCTGAGAAGGGTTAACCATATTATATTCCAACCAAGAAGGCCAAATATGTAACCAGCCGATCTGAGGAAGATGGTTGGTAAGCAGCCGACTTGAGAAAGGTGGCCCAATGTCTTGCCGACCTGAAAAAGACAGTCCGAGATAACATCCATCCGAGAAAGGTGATGGGTGATTGTTAGTCCGAGATAAGACAGAATCCCGAATAAGTCGGGATACAGTTCTAATAGATATGGATGAGAAATCTACGGCCAATTTAATTAATATGAGAAGTATTGATTAAATGAAACTCTAATGGTAGAAGATAACTTCTTGGATAAGAACCAAGTGAGAGATATATATCTCATTGATGGCCAATCAGAAGGTAATCCTACTCCAATTTTGATAAGGAATCAATGTCCTAAAAGAATTAGAAAGGTTAAGTCACAAAGTCTTTATAAGGGTCCAGATTCATGAAGAGAGGTACGTTCTGACAAACTGAGTTGTTGGCCGGTAGAGAATATTAGCTATTTCGTGTTACCCTTGTGAATCTTTGCCTGACTTAATCATCGGAGAGCCGTCCCGCCATTGCGGTGGAGTGTCGTTTGACCGGTTACTATTTTGTAGATCACAGGTCTACCATATTGAGAGCATTGTTTCAGTTGGATATTGAGCTCTTGACTTTTCGTCCTGATTGAGAAAATCAACCCCTCCATAATTGGTGTCGTCTATGAGAAAGCTAACATCTCATGGTTGAAACACATAGGAAAGATCAGGTGAAAGAGCACAATGGGAGGGAGAAATCCAGATCTCCTCCTTTGATTCCCCCGAAGTCAAGGGGACCCAGGAAAGAAGTTCGTAAGGTCCACCCCCAAAGCTCGCTGGAGGGTAGCCTGAAGGACAAGTGTTGCCTCCTGTGATCCCATCACCAATCACAACACTTGCCACACCAATGGCTCCCCTGTTGCCATTGGCTCCAATAGAACAACAACCTGACCTTCTGCGAGAAGTAGAGAGGTCGAGGACAGGAGACAGATCTCGAACACCAACCCAGAATGAGGGAGGGAGAGGATCCCGAACTCGTGACATATCTCGCCGAGACGAGGAAAATAATCACATAGATCGGGTCCGAAAGCGAGACCAAGAGATCGAGGAGATGAGGCGTTAAATACGCCGTATGGAAAGAAAGAACTAAAATCTCTGCCGAGAGAAGGATCCTACTTGACCTGTCACATCAGGATGGGATGAGCGCTCGGAAACTAGCCCTTCACGTTTAAGAACCGACGGGAACAAATTCGAAGACCCCAAGGAGGGGAATAGCAAGCTAGAGCCTTGTTATATGCAATTTATCAGCCTCCAATCCAATCGCTCCCTGATATGCGCGATTGGTTGAACTAGTAGGCAGGGGTTGCCCCAAATAATAATCCCGTGATGGAAGCTCCTCTTGCATCTCTAGTTGCTCAACTCCCCGATGTAAGGGCATAGTTAAATCAACAATTGAGATTGAACCAAACAGAGAATGATGAGAATCAGAAAGAGTTGCAGCAACTAGTAGTGTCACAATTATCAATTCAGATCAAAATGGAGGACTTACCCAAAAAGTTTGTCCTTCCAGGGTTATCACTAGTTGGAGGCAGCTGGCCGACTAGTTTCTCAACCGTTTCGTGGCCAACCAAGCCCAGAAGAAGTATGTTAATATGCTCCAGGCTTTGAGGAAGAGATCTAATGAGGATTTGAGGCAGTACGCAAGCAGGTATTGGGCCACCTACAATGAGATCGGAGACTACACGGAGGCCTACGCAGTGGATTCTTTTAGGTTGAGATTATCATCCCAAGAATGGCTGAGGAAATCCCTGACTATTGACCCTCCTAGCACCATTGCCGACCTAATGGAGAGAGTGGAAAAGTATGCAAAATTTGACAATGAGATCCGCTGAGACATGAATCAACCTGCTAGCCAAGTGCATAGGAGTGCAGTGATTGAACCAGCATTAAAGAGGCAAATAACCAAAGTGGCTGAAGTATTGCAAGTAAGGAAAGAATGCAAACCACCTGGTCCTCTGGCGTATAGAGCAATTCAGATGATATTCAATACCCCGATCTTCAAGATGACCTAGCCATGAAAAGATGAGCCTTTTGGAAGTGGCCACCTGCCTTGAGGGGAGAACCCGTGGGGCAGGATCCGAACAAAGATTGGTCTAGTTATCACTGGAATAATGGCCACATCACAGAGAAATACAAGGCGCTTAAATGGTTCTTAGAAGAACGCATTGAAGCAGGCATCTCAAACGATTTGTGGCGAATCAAGGGTAGCCACGGAATCAAGCCGCACTAATGGAAAATTAGAATCTTCCGAGGAAGTAATGGCAAAAAGTTTCATGTCATACATGCCGCCATGCCAACTTTAGATAAGAGAGAAGTTTGGCTCTAGCGACACCGCGAGTGCCACAAACATCATGTTCAGCATCTCGAACAAAAACGAAAGGAGCCAGAGACAAAAATAGAAACAGCAATATCCTTTTCTAACAAGGATTTAAAGGGGGTCACACATCCCCATAATGATGCATTGGTGATCACGCTGCTCCTCGACACCATCAACACGGAGAGAATTCTAGTTGACCAGGGCAGCTCGACAGAGATTTTGTACCATGAGGCCTTCAAGAAACTCAAGCTTAATAAGGCAGATTTGTAGAAAGTCGACATTCCATTGATAGGATTTAGTGTGGAAGCAATCTGGCCCCTAGGGTCCATCACCATTCCCGTACAATCAGGAAAAGTCACTTTGGATACTGACTTTTTCGTGGTGGACGAGCCATCAGCCTACAATGTGATAGTAGGGTGGACTTGGCTCCACAGGATGGGGGCAATCCCCTCCATGTACCATCAGATATTGAAATTTTCCAGCAAGAAAGGGATCGAATGTGTTCGGAGAAGTCAAACAATGGCAAAAAACCATCACGTAACTTGCATAAAACACAAGCCCAAGAATGAACACGTAAAATTCATCGAGGTTCCTGATCAGCCGACGATACAAGATATCGTGCGTAACCCAACCGATTGAGTAGTGGAAAAGGTCAAGCAATTCGGCACACCGACACCGTAATAGAAGAGGTAGATCAGCTACTAGAGGCCGAAGCCATCAGAGAGGTTTACTATCCAAAATGGTTGTCAAATACTGTGGTAGTCAAGAAGAAGAATGGCAAGTGGAAGGTCTGCATAGACTTCACAAATCTCAAGAAGGCTTGCCCCAAGGATAACTTCCCACTACTAAAGATAGATCAATTAATGGATGCTATTGTTGGGTATAAGTGCATGAGTTTTCTGGATGCATGTCGAGGGTATCATCAGATTGCCATGTATGAACTAGACCAAGAAAAAACATCATTTATCACCCCACGAGGTCTATTTTGCTACAAAGTCATGCCATTTGGACTAAGGAATGCGGATGCTACATATCAGAGGTTGGCAATCGTTATGTTCAAAGAACTGCTCAGAAAAAGCATGGAGGTTTTATATCGATGATATGCTTACTTTGGGAGTTTAAGTTAAAGCTCAATGCTTCAAAGTGTGCCTTTGTGGTAAGCTCGGGAAAATTTCTGGAACATTTGTTTACTAGAAGGGGAATAGAGGCAAATCTTAATCAGATCATAGCCTTACAAAATCTTCAAAGTCCCCAGAACGTGAAGGAGATAGAGAGGTTGACTGGGATGGTGGTGGCTCTTAACAGATTTATCAGCCGATCATCTAATCGATGTCGACCATTCTTTCAACTGTTGAGAAAGCAATCTAAGTACTCTTGGGGAGAATAATGCGAGAAGACTTTCCATGACATGAAGACATATTTGGCAAACCTGTCACTGATCATAACTCCTGAGAAAGGATATGTCCTGACACTATACCTTGCCATCTTAGAACATGCGGTAAGTGTAGTACTCCTAAAAAGCAAAGATGCTAAGCAGACACCCATCAACTACGTGAGCAAGACACTACTTGATTCAAAAACAATGACCCTCCCCTTAGAAAAACTAATCTTATCCCTAGTTGTAGCTTTTAGGAAATTGCAACATTATTTTTTGGCCCATACGATTGAAGTACCAACCAAACACCCAATTAGCACTATCTTGAGAAAAGCAGAATTGTCAGGTAGGTTGGCTACTTGGTTTGTCGAGCTCGAGGAATATGATATCAGGTTTCTTTCAAGGACTGCAATAAAAGGCCAAGTCTTGACAAATTTTATCGTAGAATTCTCACACGAATAGGTCGAAGAGGTATCGGTCATCTTAGAAGCTAGCTTGCCCGAACTAGGGGCACAATAGGAATTAGCTACTGATCGAACACCCTACTGAAAACTATACGTCAATGGATCCTCATGCTCTCAAGGGTTCGGAGTCGGCATAGTGATGGTAGAGCCAGATGGATGTTACTTTGATCAGTCCATCCGTTTGAACTTCAGTGCTTCAAACAACATTGTCGAGTATGAGGCGCTGATTCACAAGCTCAAGTGCACGCACAACTAGGGGGCAGTATATGTAGCAGTGTATTGCGATTCTCAACTCGTCCTCAATCAACTCAATGGAGTGCTAATTCCCATGTTCTTTTGTTTCTCGTTTGGTTTCGAGAGCCTTCCTCTCCCCTTCTCTTACTCGTCCTTTTCTAGCCACTCGTGATGAGAAGATGACTGCCTATGTTGAGAAGGCCAAGGCAGAGTTATCTCAAGGATATTGGTGGCCATACATGTAAGAAAACACAAAGAAATATGTGCAAGCTTGTGAGAAATGTTAAAAATTCTCCTTAATCATTCATCTTCCAGCTGCCAACTTGGCACCGTTCACGAGCCCTTGGCCATTTGTGCAGTGTGGCTTAGACATTGTTGGTCCCCTACCAAAGGCTATGGGTGAAAGGAAATACCTCATGGTCGGCACCGACTACTTCATGAAGTGGAACCACTTGCCAAGATTACAAAGAAAAATGTCAAGAAGTTCGCCTGGTAGAAGATCATCACCAGATTTGGGATCCCATACTCAATCGTCTCTGACAATGGGACCCAGTTCCAAGACAAGTTCAAGACCTTCTAATACCAGTACAATATTCACAATTACTATGTCTCAGTGGCATATCCTCAATGCAACGAGAAGACAGAAACTTCCAACAAAACGATTTTGGAAGGTATCAAGAAAATGTTGGAGAAAGCCAAAGGAAGATGGGTAGAAGAATTACCCCTAGTCTTATAGGCATATAGGACCATGCCACGCCAATCTACGGGGGTCACCACGTATTCATTTGCATATGGCACTAAAAATGTCATCCCATTGGAATTCAACCTCCTGACTATCCGAACTGAATTGGTGGACCAGGGAGGAAATGATCAAGATCTTGTTGTGGAGCTCAACCTTGCCGAAGAGAAGAGGGAGCGAGCTATATGATTAGACTGGCATCTTACAGTCCATCTTATCTAGGTCATACAATAAATGAATCCATCAAAGAGAATATGAGTTCGGCGACCTAGTACTCCGCAAAGTTATGGGTAGCATGAAAGACCCAGCGAATGGCCAACTTGGAGCAAATTGAGAAGGCCCCTACAGAGTTATAGGATGGCTCGAGAAAGGCGCCTGCAAGCTCCAAGACCTTGATGACAAAGCGATCCCGCATACTTGGAATGTCTCCAACCTCAAAATTTTTTACCAATAGTTGTTTTTTTCAATGCATTATTTCACTTTGCACGCACTTTGCTTAGATTAAATAAAAGTACTATCTTTGTTTTATTTAATGTGTTCAGTCTTAGTAAGGCCGTAAATGCCATAGCTTTCTTCATTGCCTCACTGGGGGGCAACGCCGAGTATACTTGAGAAAAATGTGTGCTTAAACTTGAGAAAAGCTTAAAAAATCAAACATACTCTAGAAAAATATGCGCTTAAACTTGAGAAAAGATTATAAAACAAAACATACATGAGAAAGGTATGTGCCAACACTTGAGAAACGTTTCTCACAGAACATACTTGACAAAAGTATGTGCTTAACCTCCTTGAGAAAAGTACTAGTATGTACGTAAACTTGAGAAAACTTTGTATCCGAACATACTTGAGAAAAGTATTTAACCGAACTTGAGAAAAATTCAGACGAGACCATACTTGAGAAAAGTATCCACCCGAACTTGAGAAACGTTTAGACCAGACCATACTTGAGAAAAGTATCCACCCGAACTTGAGAAATGTTTATACTTGACCATACTTGAGAAAAATATCTAAACTTGAGAAGAGTTCGCCCTAGTCACGCTCGAGAAGAGTATTCCTACAAATCCATTTATACTTTAGAGACGTATTTATCCGAGCTTAGCAAACAGCTCAAAACAAGCGATGATACTTAGGGAAGATATTCAAACTTGAGACAAGTTTAACCTACTTATACTTGAGCAAAGTATTAAACTGAGCTTACCAGTAGCTTAGACAAGGTGTACTTGCGAGAAGTATACTTAAGAAATAGAAGCAGCAAGATAGCATTCAAATTGCAAACAAAGTCAGATTGGCCATAAGGGGCCAGTTGCAGAATCATAAAGAGAAAAACCACTTCGGCATTGAAAGCGCCGAGTACAGAACAACAAAAGTATGAAACACTTGCAAATGAAGTACATAGAAAAGAGAAAAACGATCATGTAGCATCAGGTGTGCCCCCTAGAGGGTTTTTTCCCCTTCGACGACATTGCTGACATCAGTAACCTCTTGATCATCAGCTGTCAAATCGGTTTTGTTGGCATCCCCCGCCTCAATTTCGGCAACATTATCCTCTTCCTCAGCGATCTCAGATGAATGGGGAATCTCTTTGAATGAAGAGGAGTCTTCAGGCATGTTGCACACTCTCAGCACTGCCTTCCATCCAGTGGCAAAAAACTCCTCCTAGAGGTCGGGGATTTGATTATTCAAAAAATCCTCAATAGCCTCGTCCACACCTTGTTTATGGACCTCGGTCTTCCGCTTCGCAACATCTTCAACGTACATCGATTTCAAGACCGTCATCTAAGAGAGCATTTCAGCAGTTTTCTTTTTCTCCTCAGCCAGCAAATGGCTGAAGGATTCGGTTCTCTAGGCGACCTCCATAGCCTTCTTCTTGTAGTCATCGGCCTCATCTTGGGCCTTAGAGAATTTCAGTTTGAAGTCACGCGCCTCAACTTCGGTCGACATTAGCCGCACTTCTCGATCTTGGCGTTGACCGAGACATATCATAGTCTTCTAAATAGCCTAAATAGATGAACGCACTATGTAAGCAAGGGTTTGAGCAATGCCCAGGTTACCCGTGGTGTCGGCAATAGTGATAGGTGTGAGACCATTGACCAGACGGTTAGGGGCCAAAGTATTAGCCTTCATGGGAACCCTAGATTTCTGCCTGCCCTTAGAAGGTCCTGCAGCATTAGCTTTCACCAACCTCCTCCTCTTGGGGTCGGTAGTTTCTTTAGTGGCCTCGATGATAGCATGGGCCAGGTTCTCCTATGTATCGGCTTCTTCAGCTTTCCTCTTGACCACAACGACCCTAGAGGATTTTTTGGCCTCATAAAGCATGGCCTTCTTTCTTTCCTCAGCAGCAGCCTTGTTCTTCTACCTCATCAGCTCTTTCAGGTTCAACATATTCGGATTTCTAGACATGATTTCTTGGTCGATCTCTTCCTCGTCCTTGGTATTCCAATTAAGTCGAGATTGGGACTTCGAATTACCCATTGAAGAAGAAGTAGAGGAAGTGCTCGGAGTGTCCCCTACGATAACAATTGTGACACGGTGAGGTTCTCTAAGGTAGGGTAGAGGAACACCTTCGGAGACAGGAAGATCTGTCTGCTCAGGATAGTAGCAGCAATGTGGGCTTTATCCTTGATGTACCCCCCGTAAGATGGATTGTACTAGGGGAGAACGTTGGCTGATTGGGACTATATTTGACCTTCAATAGCTTTATACTAGAGGACCTTCTTTAGATCCTCTGAATGCATTGCGTCGGGTCACTAACCTTGGTTCACATTAAAAGCTACATAATAGAGCCAAACACGGGAGTCATAAATCTACACCGAGAAGGTAAAATGACAGTACAAGAGACAAAATAAGAACTAAAGAGGTTACCCAAAGCGGCGAGGTACAAAAATCCACGCATGCTCAGGTTCGTCCGGGGCAAATTCCCAATTACCAAAGACGATCAAGAAGTCGTCGTTATTCCCCCTATTCAAATCTATTAGATGCGTGACTATCTTTTCACGACCTCTACGGGACTTGAGGTTCCACATATCACCGTTGTGATAGGACATATCGTAGTTAAAATTAATGTCCTAGAGGTTGAGATTTGTGTTGCAAAGTTTATTCAAATGCACAATACCCATGATTATGCGGTATGTGTTTATCGAGATTTGCATCGGGTTTAGCCGATACCAAGCCAGAACCCTACAAAGCAGAGGCGAAGCGGAAATCTCACCCCACCATCAGTAATAGACATTAAGGGGATATGGATTGAGTCCTATCCCATATCTCAGGATGAGTCTCAGGTCTATTGATGAGTCTTAGGTCTATAGATCGTTACTACTACATCGTTTGGAATGTTGTAATGACGGTGGAATTCAACTATGCTCGCCGGAGTGGTGAAGTGCCTATGAAAGATTCCCATACTCAGAGGATGAGTACAAGAAAAGCAGGAAAGACAAAGAAGACGAGAAGTGTTCCGAACGACTTACAGAGGAGCGACGAAGAAGGCGAAGAACAGTGAAAAGAAATGAAGAAAAGAAATGAGAATACTAAGAGAATGAAGGAAAATGCACTAGGTTATTCCCTCCTAGAATTTGAATTAATTACCAGAAGGCATCAAACGTGCATTTGGCACGCTCGAGAAGCACATCTCTCCATAAAAAGCTGACAGATGGTCACGTCACATTTAATGTGATGAAGCAGGTTCCACACAATGGTTACATAGTTAGCAGTTCAAAATCAGAGATTATCTCTTCCGAGCTATTTCGTATAGTTTTACCTACTCCTTTAGTTCAGTGGTTAGCAACCAAAGCCATGGGACAATTAACAAGGGTAAGAATATAATTGAGAAAATACATTAAGCCCCCTTGGTAAAAGAATTAGTTCNNCCAAGTAACTTAGGATACAGTTCTAATAGATATGGATGAGAAATCCACGGCCAATTTAATTAATATGAGAAGTATTGACTAAATGAAACTCTAATGGTAGAAGATAACTTCTTGGATAAGAACCAAGTGAGAGTTAACTCATTGGTGGCCAATCAGAATGTAATTCTACTCCAATTCTGATGAGGAATTAGTGTCCTAAGAGAATTAGGAAGGTAAAGTCACAAACTATTTATGAGGGACCAGATTCATGAACAGATGTATACTCTGACACACTGAGTTATTGGCTAGTAGAGAATATTAGCTATTTCTTGTTACCCTTGGGAATTTTTGCCTAACTTAATCATTGGAGAGCCTTTCCGCCACAATGCGGAGGGTCCTTTGACTAGTTACTATTTTGCAGATCACAGGTCCACCATATTTAGAGCATTGTTTCAGCTGGATATTGAGCTCTTGGCTTTTAGTCTTGAGAAAATCAATCCCTCCACGACATGAAAAATTGCAAACGAAAAATAAGGTGAAACAAATGATGTATAGACTTATTTTTTGTACTTCGTGAATTGTTTTTTAGGTTTTGAACAAAAAATTATACTTTGTAAATCATTTTCTTCAACACAAACAAATAGCATATAAAAAAATTAATGCAAAAATAATAAATATAACAAATAATTGAATAATACAAAAAACTTAAAAATAAAAATAATAATCTAAATTGATACATGAAAAAGTAAATGTATGTGAGAGAAAAAAATATAGGAGAAAGCAAGTGGCAAAGAGAAATGAAAAAGTCTATGGTCCCCGACTTAGAGCAAGAAAGTTTCCCCGAATTCAAAATTAACAGTTATGGTTTGACGACAAGCTTGTTATAATCTCTAGCAAGAAATATGTCATCCGTGAGCACCACATAGACAAAATCCCCCACCTCAAACTCTACCAAATGACGATGCTTATCGGTAGACTGCTTATACTTAGAGACAGAAGCTTCCAAATACTGGTGAGTAGTGTCATGCACCAATTTGGAGTTGTGCAATGAAATCTTTGGCTTGGCCATGCACTTGCACCAAATCAGGAACGAAGAATTGGGGACCACGGAACGATCCCATAAATAATCTAACACAGAGAGAGGCCAGTGCTACGATTCACCGAATGGTTGTACGCAAACTCAGCGTGGCTGAGCCATGTATCCTATGACGTCAAATGATCCCCCACCAAACAGCGCAATAGATTACCCAATGAACGGTTCACCACTTCCGTCTACCATCAGTTTAAGGATGATAAGAAGTACTAAAGTCCCCCAGAGATGTGTATCGTGGTCGAAAATAATAGAAGAAGGAAGCCCATGCAACAATACACTCCAGCGAAGTATAATTGTGCGACTTTAACAACATCGTTAGGGACCAATTCCCAAGACCCAGTGATGAACGCGTACAGTTTATACAAAAAAATATGAAACCCTACTCGGCAGAACTAGGGTTCATACCTTTGAGATCTATCTGGTTTGATCTCGGTTGTCTTCAACAGTTTGATC
>JABCMJ010028638.1:0-18497 GCA_014822125.1 Arbutus unedo | reverse complement strand
GATAAAATAGGGGGATAAAATTATTTTCCTCTATCCCGGTGAGGGGGATTATTTTTGGAGGGGTGAAAAATTATCCCCCTGCATTTTTATGCTCCCAAACCATGCTAAACATGTCACGTCAATTTTTTCACCCCCTCCAAAACTTATCCTCCTGCCTTTCCCTCCATCCAAACGGGCCGTTAGTGTCTTGAAGTTTTGAAGCTTTGTCATGTTCTTTTGTTTGCCAAAATTATCCACCACAAAATACACTAACTAATTGACAGCAAATTTAGATCCTGGGCAAAATTGACATTTCCCCATCAAAAACAAAACTGCCAACTTCTTCCCGCGTACAAATTGCCCACAAAAGTATGTCTCTGCTTCAATTTGATTTTGCCATCACCATCATTGTCAATTTCTACATATATAATGTGTTACTCTCTCTCTGAACCCAATTGCGACAATATGCCTTTAAACCCAAAAATTACAAGTGATTTCATATCTGTTTTGGCCTCATGCCTTGAATTGTTTTTCGACAGATGAACCCACATTCAGACGAGGTCGCACAAACACTCACGATTTCATACCCACGAAAGAAAACAGCAAAAATTAAATAGTTTTTGCAACATATGAATAAAGAAATCTATAATGATCGGTGTTGATAACTGGAATTTCCCAATACAAAGTGTGTTTTATTTCACTCACACTGAACTGTTAATTTTTGGTACAAATAGTGACGCCCTATTTCCGCCGCAATGGATACGAGATTTCACGACCACTGACTGTGATCTTTGTTTAGTGGTCGGTTAGAATTTCTGTTATCTTTTGTCGAATTTTCGTTTCACAGCCTACTGATTGATCTTACACGTCACAGAACCAACTATTGCTAATCACAGTTGTCGATCTCAACTTCAAATGAATTTGCAAGTAAGTTTTGCACGTGCTAATTTAATGATTACCTTTTTATTTTACTACCTTTTTTTTTTGTACATATTCTCAGTGACAATTCCCATTACTATCCGTTGGATTTTTGTTGCAGCGATTAAGTTTTGCATGTTGTTTTGTGTACTTTTTTATTTTATTTTGAATATATTTTGGTTGAGAATTTCCATTACCAAATCAGTTTCACTTCTTCTTCAAATGTTTGTAACTACTTCCAAGTGGCTTTCACAAGGCAAATGTCTGCGAATCAAGTTAGTCCCCCACTCAAAATGGAAACACAAAAGTAGATAACTCTTTTCTATACTAATGCAAAGCATGAATTTCGTTAGATAATATGCTATTTGATGATGTTCAACTTGCACGTGTGCCACAAATGCTAGTATATATATATATAATCTGGGATTTGGGATGGTTGACCTTTTTTTTATTGTTTTGTGCGTGTGTGTGTGTGAGAGAGAGAGAGAGAGAGAGAGAGAGAGAGTGTGTGTGTGTGTGTGTGGTTTTTTGAGAAATTAAAGAAAAAGATGACGAAAAATACCACAATTACCTCTCTGACTTAGTCATGTGCAACGCACATGTGCGTTTTCTGTTAGAAAACTACTGACCCTAACGGATGAGTCACATTGAACTAAATATCAAAGTGTAAGGAATTTAGTGTTCAAATTGAACTAAAATGACTAAATCAAAATTCGATCTAAAATTAAAAGGATATAAAGGTAATTACATCATGTTAAAACTACTAACTTAGTTTATTAGTAGGAGGAATTTGTATCAAAACCAAGCCTCAAGGGAGGTTGGTGTATTTTGTTCTAAGAATTTGAGGGAAAGGTAAGTGAAATTCATCTTGCCTAAAACTTGTTTTATTAAAAGGTCTAATGGACCATATTTTTTTCCACCACTAATTATTTCTGACATTTGTCATAAAAATCTAACTTAAAAATGCTCCAAAATAGACTAAGGTAGATGCTCTTGTAAGTTTCTGACATTGTCCATTAATGAATACACATTATTATTTTTTTTTTTTTTATGTTTTGGTTTTTTTGCCACGTGTTAAGAAAATCACATTGTCTTGTATAGATTTAAACATATTTCATCGTTGCACCTCAGTTTTTTTTATTTTTTTTTCCCTATTTAATTTTTTGTTCATGTTTACAAATTTTACCTTAATTTTTTTTGAATTATTAATTCATTTTGATGAGAGTAATTAAAAAATAAAAAATAACCCCCCACTTTAAAAAAAATAAAAAGGAAAAAACTAATTTAATTTTTTTTGTAAATTATTAGTTTGTTTGTTTTGAATTATTTTTGTCTTTAATAAATTTTTAAAAAAAATTAGTCATAAATTTTTTATCTTTTAGATTTTTTTTTATCAAGATGGACTAATAATTTATATAAAAAAAAATTTAACAACAAATGCAAATTATTTTTGAATAAAAACAATAGATCAATAAAAAAGGTTTGTTATTCAAAAGTGGGCCTTACCTACATAAACCATGGGGTCAATGCTCCTCTTTTTTTTTTTTCCATTTTCTTTTTTCTTGTGTGTGATACTGAAGGGCAACTAACAAATTAACGGCGTCCAGTACCTTTGCCGTCTAATATCCTTATGGCCCCGTAGGGGGCAAACTGTCGGGTTTTATACATTCATGACGTAAACTGATTGCTTATTATCATACAGTGGTTTCTTTTGTAATTTCCTCATTGTTGCGGCTCCCCACTCTCTCCACCGTTCCCTCTCCTCGATTTCCCAAAACCAATAACACAGAGAGAGAAATGAGTTCTTCACCCCCCAGAGGTGGCGGCAGCAGTTCCGAAAAAGAGGATAGTAGTAGGCCGAGGTCTTTCAATACAAAAGCAGAGAGCTTGTGCTGGGCCAAAGCAGAGACCGTCCCAGGTCGACACCCTGAACGGTGGCGCACGGACGCCGCCGGCAACGTTGTCTGCAAGCGCTTTTTCAACTGCCTGGGTTGCCTATGCTTCGAGTACGATCACATCATTCCTTACTCCAAAGGTCGCCCCCTCCTCTCTCTCTCTCTCTCTCTCTCTCCAATCTTTTTCGCCACAACTCCTTGTTCTACTTTTTACCCCTTTTCACTCAATTTTGGATTTTTTCAGATTTTGGTTGATTGATTAGTCGTATGGATTGCTCTCTTGCTCTCCCTATCTACAATCCATTTGTTCAAGTTGTTGGATCTTTTTTTTTGAGCTTTTCAGCCCATTTGGATTGAGTGATTTGGTAAAAAAGAAAAGGAAATGTTAACGTTTGTCACTCAATCACTCATTTGGATTGACGAGAAGTGATAAGAAATATACGACTATAATATTTTTTGTGATTGGTTCCTTCTCCTCTTTCATCAAATCTCACCATTTGGTGTACTTGGGTGAGAAACGCCTCCCCTTTCTTATCACACCATCCAAGGGCTGTCACAGTTGAATAATTCGGTGTATTGAGTTCTTGATTTATTAATTTGTTTCATGGATAGTTCTCTCTCCCCTCGTTCTCTGTCTTCAACGGGTTGCACGACAACTCTTTTGATAAACTTTTTGGCTTTGTAACTGCGAAGTTCTGCTGCATTAGTTGAATTAGTAGATAGGTTTCTGTGAGCTTTAAATGGTTGGTTAGTCTTATGGATTTTCTTCTCCCCACTTGCTTACACAACTACTCCATTTGTTCAACTTTTTGGCTATCGAGCTTGTGGGATTTCGATTGATGGATTAGTGATACTAATTGTTGGATCTGTTTTTATTGATCGATTTTTCTTAGGTGTGTGAATTGAGATTCTGGTTTTTTCTGCTCTCTTTTTCCGGGTTGTTTCAAAATTGAAGCTTTGTATTGCAGGTGGTGAATCGGTTGCAGAGAACTGTCAGATTCTGCAAAGCAGGGTAAACAGGTTCAAAGCAGATAAAGAGGAGGTAGACACCACTCAATTGAAAGGCTATTCTTGTGATATCAAATTTACCGGTATGTTTGCTCAACTCTCTCTCATTTCCTTATTTTGCTTTTTGTCTTCCAAGAATGCTTGCTTGGTTACTTGACTTTGGCCTATTTCAATAGCATGTTATGTTGATGATGTCTTCTGTATGATTGTGCTTATTATGTTTCTTGAATCCAGTTCCTGTACAATTACGGTTTTGAATTCCGCCGAATTGATATTTTCTCAATAAATTGTCTTATTATTGCATTATTGGAACTAAAGGAGAAGCGAGAAATGTTCCAAATTTGTGTGGTTTGTACCAAAGTTATGAATCTCGTACCGGCGAGCATACCGGTTTTGTTATTAGTACGGTACGTACCGGTACCAGTGTATACCAGCGTACTATTTCAGATTTATCGCTAAAATTAATATACATTTCTTAAATAATATTTTTTAACAAAAAAATACATTAGACATATAAAATAAAGCCTCACAACTTAAAAATAAATCACCAAACATAAAAGTGGATGATTTTAGTCTTAATTTATGTCTAATTACCCAAAAAACTATTAATTGAAATTTTAAAAAAAAGGACTGGTACGGTACCGACCGGTATTGGCCAGAATATGGTGGCCAAAACAGTACGTTGGTGGTCCGGTACCCTTCAAGGCCGGTACAAGATGTACCGGACAGTACGGTACGGGATAAATAACATTGATTTACATTAACATACCAAATATATTAATAGATGTTTGAGCAGATTATGCATTGTGAACAACCAAAATTTATATGGTCAACAGTTGATTGCAAGTGTAGATTCTCCCAAGTCCTATCCTAAATTTTTTTCGGAAACATCCTCATAAATACGCCAACCTCTTTGTGTAGATCCCCGAGAGCGATGCCAAGGTCTCAATGTTTTGGGAAATTGCCATCTTAGCATTATGCATTCAAAACAATTCGTGCTTCTATTAGTAGTTGTCTGGTCTTTGGTATCTTTGGGCTTCAGCTATGAGGACTATCTAATTCAGAATCCTAAGGGCATGGACATGATGCCAGCTTGGCAGCCCAAGATGAAAATCCAGGTTGCATTGCCGACTTTCCCAGCATTTTCTTGTCTATATATGGACTCCTTAAAGCTTCCTAAAGTTTCATTCAAAGTTTCCATAAGTTGCCCATATATTCTATTTCTTGAAAAGCATAAAAAATCGGTGGTTATATTGCTTGAAATGTAAGTCTTTGACACATACTTCTCAATATGACATTTTTTTTCTCTGTGAATTGTACTTGTAGTAAGTAATCCAGTGTAATGGAAATAAATTTCAGAGTTACGTACTCTCCGTTCTATTGAATTTATAAATTGCTATTCTGGTGTTTTTCTATGTGATGTCATGTAGACCATGTGATCTGTTTGTGTATCTAGTTTAGTAAGCTTTTGATTTCCTTCCCTCTACCTGTGTCCGGCAAGAGAGATTGTCAACAAATAGCTTTGGAAAGGCTATTTTGCTGGTTTGTTTGGCTGTCATCTTGGCATATATTTCTTTTTTGTACGGAATATTAGCATTTAGTGCAGGTCAGAACTCATATTTAATAAGCGACTACATATTCAGCTAGAATCCTTTTTTGTCTATATCACTTGCAAATTTTGTAAAGGAGCTGGCGATGCCCACGGAGCCTCTCAGTATAGTTTGTCCAGAAAAGATGAATGCAATTTGCTTACATGGAGTATATCCCAACTAAGGTAAAGCACCAAATGACCATAAAATCAGTATGCCTAATTTTGAAGTCATACTTTATGATCATTGATTAAACTTTTTTTTTTGGTGCCTATTTTAGATTGAACCTTTACGAGTGCGTTATGTTTGTAAGATGAAGAACTCATGTATGCGTCGTAAAAGGCACTTGATCCCTTCACCTTGCCTATGGCGGAGGCAGGAGATACACCTCAATCTAACAAATCAAGTGTTAAACCACATGTGACCAAAGTCACCAAACCTCATGGGGAGAATTTTATTTTCGTCTTAAAATTGTTCATAAAATATTCATATAGCTAGATTTTGTACATGAATGTCCAATTAAAGGCATAAAGTGTTGTGTGCTATAGCATCACCGTGTCAGTTTATAGGCTCGTAAGTTCACTATCCCTCAGCCAACAAGATTGGCGACTCTGATGGGTAGGGAAGGGTGATTGAAGATATATGTAGAACTCTTGGATTTTGTTAATATGGAGAATGTCGTGTTACTGGGGTACTAATGATGTATTTTCGTTAGCCTAACCTTGTGTTCTTTTAAACGCTGGCGAAGGACCCCAACCATCGCGAATTGCTCTATTGCTTGAAACACTAGTTTATTTGGCTATAGATCGATATTCTTGCATTTCTGACATTTGTTTGGAAAAAAATTGCATTGTGTCCAACTTTCAGACAAGGAGCTTGACATAATCGAAATGGCTGTCTACGGGGATGTAATGCGGCCAGGAAACCAATGCCGTTGCAGAACTATGGCAGAAATGCTTGGTAAACACAAGTCCAAAGACCGCATGGCTGCTTGCAAGTTGCCAGAGAGTGGTGAGTCCTTGTAACAGGCAACACCACCAACTGTTATAAGTCAACTGCTGGACTATTAGCATGGTGGAGCCCCGGTGAGCTATAGAAGGTGTTTACAATTCAATGAGGTGATCAACAGTTGCAATCTCATTTAGGAGGAACTAACCATATTCATTAGTCAAATTGCTAATTTACCATTCATGAAAGACCACATTTGTGATACAGCGATCTTTTTATGTGCTTCTTAACTCCATTTTTTAGGCTTTTAGTCTCTAAATGTACCATATGACGCATCTGATAGAATGGGTTGGAAATGATATTCTGTTGTAGTGTTTTTACTTGCCATTGTTGAACTAATCCCTTAAACCCCTATTGCGCAAGGCTTCAAACAGCTTCCATGAATTTTTTGGTGCATTCGCAAGAAAAGTTTGATGAAATGAAGGAAAATATATGTTTTCCTTATAAGCAGCGAGTCCAGAGAGTTACGGGACGAGAGTTTATGGACAAAAAATGAGCATTTCAGCAATTTTTGCCTACTCATAGGCCAGGATCGAGGGATGTTGTAGTGCGCTCTTGCACTATTGGGTTGTAGTGCGGCAAAACGACATAGTTTTATTTCTATTTAGATATGAGCAAATTGCATCGTTTTGTCGCACTATAATATTGTTGCACTATAGCATTCCCAAATCACCTAGGCCAAGGGCAGAGGTGAGTAGAAGGACACTCAAAAGACTGGAAACACACAGATTCTTGATTGAAGTTGTATAACTGATCTCGAGTTAGATCTAGGCCTAGATAAAGCTTTTTCTGAAGATTAAATAGAGGCGTTGAAAGCCTCGAACATCTGTTTTCCTGTATTTCATTTGATAAAGAAATTTGAGTTAAAGTAGTAGGTGCTAAAGTAGTTTAATTGCAAAATTTTGTACTTTTCATGCAAAACTAATTTTAGTGGGAAGTTAAAGATTTGGGTTCATTAGTTTTCTGCTAACTTTTTTGAGGAAAAAATCTGCATTTTATGTACAAAATTATCCAAAGAAGCAGCGTCACTCCTTGGGCCACTAGTGAGCTGGTTTTTCAATTCATCGGCTGAATTCACTCGTAAATGGAGAAATGAAACTGCAGAAAGTCTTTTATGTCGGACACGACCCTTGTTAAGTGCTTCAAATGCTTGCAGTTGCCTTTAGATGGTGCTCCAACAAGTCAGTATAGGTAAGTTGTCAATGCTTGTCGTTGCCTTCAGACACTTATCAATGCTTGCGGTTGCCTACGGCCATGAACATGACCTCGTTTTGCCCGTTTGATTGCATCCAAGCAAGCAGTTGGCTCCACAATTGATGCTGATAAGGCGTAATATAGTAGAGTATCCAGTTGCGTAGACTGATTGATCTGGATTGGCCACCATCCATGCTGGGCACCTTTGTTTGATTTCTTCTTCCATGTCCCATATCAATGAAAGTAGTCAGCTGTCTCTTATTTTGCTGGAAATGTAAGAACTAAAAGGAAGGTAGTGACTTGGTGATTTCTGGCACTGTCTACTGTCTCTTATTTTGCTGGAAATGTAAGAACTAAGAGGAAGGTAGTGACTTGGTGATTTCTGGCACTGTCCGTTAGCCCGAACAAAGGCTTAGATTTCTGATATATGCAGATGATATAGATAGCGTACTTTGAAATTTCCAAACTGCTGAGGTATTTGTTGCCACATATGTTCATAGTGTGCTTATTTCTGTTTCCCCATATGAACCGATAAAGTGACAATAACCTCTAGTATTACTGTTTGCCTCCAAAGAAAGCCAATCATCGAAGGATTTTGTATATACCGAATTCGCATCAGTAGTCAATGATGAAGCACCCCATGTATGCCAATACATGTGCTTAGCGTACTGGCATTCAAAAAGGGGCATTCTATATGAACCCACAAATATTTGGATTCTGGGAGAAGCGGGTGGGGACGAGAGTATTGGCCATTTGGCGACACGAGCTCTAGCCGGTTAGATGGGGGAGATTGGGTGTGAAGAGAGATTCAGTTTACATATTTGGATTTCGTGTCCTAATTGGTAATTTTCTTGAGGGTAATTTGTAATTCAAAACTTAACCAAATTTGATGGAGCTAGAGAAATATTTTTTGGGTTCGAATATAATGTAGGTACTTGACTGATGCTCCTCCGTTGATTTTGGTTCGCTTTGTTGTTGGAAAAATTTGTTGAAAACCTCGATTTTAAAGCTACAAATTTGGTGGGATTCGGTCTTCGGACAAGGTGGTCTCACATACCGTTGTGTTCATCTCCGGTAGAGATCGAGCTCGTATGGTTGGTTTTCATATATAATTTATGGATGAATTGAAAATTGTCCTTAAAGTGAGCTATATACTCATACATGAATGTTGATAAAATGAGGAATGTGGGTTTGTCCCACAAGGAGAAAAAAAAATCCTTGAGTTTATTATTAGGATTTTTGCACAAGGACTTGGCCCTTAGGGTCATAGAAATTTTGTAAGTAGGCGAGTGCACACACAATTCCACATACGCAGGCCGCTAACGGGCAGGTCGGGTATGGGCTCATGGGTTGTGGGCTTGGGCTAATGAATATATTCTTTTAAGAGAAAATTTATTCAGACTAGGCCCAACCGGATTTCATGAATTTAGACTGGGCTAGGCCCAATCGGAATTTAATTTGCTTTTAACCCATGACCCAGCCCGCGGAAGTCCTTATAAAATGTTTCCTGTCACGACTTTCTTTCAAAAGGACGCGTCATTCTCCGATCAGTTGTGAAATTCCGGTCAATTGCGACTTTCCAATCAGTCGCAACCCTCCTAGTGGACACCTCTGTGCCTATAAATACAGAGGTCTACTTCATTTTTCAGAAGCAACTTAAAAATCTTTCTACACACTCTGCATACATAGCATATCATTTTCTTTTGAGATTACACCGCAATTTTTTCTGGTTCGCCTGTCGAGAGGATCAAAATGCTGCCTCATTTCGTCAATAATCGTTGTATCCTAGGAAACAAACGTCCTATAATCCCATTAGCACCAGTGTGGGGGACGTAATTTACTTTAAAAACAGAGTATTCTACTAGCCTTGATTCGTCAATTATCGGAATCCTAAGATTGGCTCATGTAAGTAATTATTTGTTCTGTATTTTGCCTTTACAGATTTTGCCAAATTTGCACACTAAAATTTTGGTTTCAATACACCAGAAACAACATTCGTAACATTCATGAATTCTTCGTGGATTTCTTGGCTTCTTCTAATCCTCTTGACATCATTTTCCTCTTAGTTTTGACAAGAGGTTTTCATTCTAGAAGGTTCTTCTTCCTCGTTCTCTTTTTCTCATCGTATTATTTAATTCTATATTACGAAGAAATTACTTCTTTTGTTTTTTTGCAAACTACAAATTAAAACCCATCACAAAAGTATTTTTTGTTAAAGTTCGTATTCCAAACAAAAATTACATTCACTTTTAACGTGTCTTTTAATAATTGTTAGGGTAAAATAATAACAGAACATTATCGACTAACTACCTCACATCTTCCTTCCCCACTTTTTCCCTAGTAACTACGCATTTCGCTTTAGTTTTTTTACCATCTCTTCCAACGGATTTTCACGGAACTGTCCTCTTCATTTGCCTTATTTTTTATTCCTATCAAACTCTTCACCATTTGCCTTCATCTCTTTACAGTGACAACTCAAGACTTAAGAGGGTAGTGACAACTCAATACTTAAGATGGCGCAATGTTTAGAATCAGACAAAATCCTTACTTTAATTATTTCTCTCTCATTGGTTAGGTACAAAAGACATAAAATAAATTAAATGTTATTTTTATATATTGTAGGAGCTCGATGTGCACACGTATTGCGTGTGCCCCGACCGTTAGTAATAGTTAAGAGGCAAGCAATCGGTTAAAGGTATTTCAAAGTAGGAATTCTGATAAACACCAAAAAGTCTCCATTCTTAACACAGAGAAACTGCTGGCTTTTAGAGAATCTTTCCTCTTCAATTATGCACGATTAATTGGGGTTGTCTTGTCTTCCTTTCTTAGAAGTTAAGCCATGAGTTGAGTAAGCTTCCTTAACGTATGGCTTTTGCTTTGGTACAACCTCCTCCGCCGGGTCTTTTCCGTACGGTTGTTTTCAAAAAGTATTTATTGAACAAATTCCTTCATAAGTTTCACAGATAAAGTAGGAAAAAATGAGAGTAAATTTGGTATTATGTTTATATTGTTGCAATCTATCTATCAAAATAGTTCCTCTTTGAAGCAGAGAAAGATCAATCCAATATTTAAAACTAGAGTCAGAAAATTCTGCTTTTGCGGCATGATAAGCATTTTTGCCTGCTTTCATTCGAGAACTCTGTGGATTGAGGAACACCACGTGATCTCCCAGTTAATTTTTACCTTTTCATTTTACTCAGAATATTATTTAAAAGTTTCATAACATTTGAAATACCAAATACATAAACTGATGACATGTCTGTTTGGGTTTACCTGAATGAAATTGTGTTAAAGGTCAAATTCATAATTGGATAGGATTGAAAATCTCACGTGATATCTTGTAATAGTTAGGAACAAAATTGAAGTCGAAATGATCAAGAAAACAAAATCAGTCGTATATTAACTGGCTACTCGAGCGAGTTCCTATTCCCTACACAAATTTGACAGTCCGCACTGAGATGAGATGCTGCAAGCATGATTTTGACACTCGAGTGAACTCTTGAATTTTGACTTTTTTATTTATTTATAAAAAGCACTTATTGTCCAGAGTAATATTTACTGCATCTAAAGCAATTCTACATAGAGAAAATTAGTAAGAAATCAGTTTATACCATGTGGGTAAAATCTTAAGGACGCATATGAATTAAAGAGTCATTCAATTGATTAAGCGTCTCTAAAGAATCAATTTATTTAATATCTTGCAAAGCTCTTTGAAGGAGTTCAAAGACATTTTAGAGGTTGATCCTAGGAGGATTCTAGCGAGCAGATCAAAAGGTTTGACGAGTCGAATCTTCAAAAAACACAATTCAGAGCAGTTTGTGAGGATTCCAACAAGCAGATCTATATCTCCCGACTTAAGATGATGAGAGTGATTTAGATAAAACTTATGAGGAAAAGAAATTGATTTTTTAAGATAGAAAAGCGTCTTAATTAAAACTTTTATAGTCATATTTAAATTATTGATTGAAACTTTTATATGCTTATTAGCTAGGTTTTTAAGTAAGACTTCGATAATTTTATTTTTAATTAAATTATATTCAACTAAAAAATATCATGTTTTTCACTTATCGTTAAGTTTTAGATATTAGGTTTTTTTTTTTTTTGTTTGTAGTATATGTAGATAAATATTGCAAATAGCATTTGATTTATTTATTTTGTAAATCTTTTTCTTTATTTTGTTATTCTATTCAAAAAAAATATTGAGACTATTTTTAGATAAATTGATGGGCAGAGTGATTCATAATTAGCCAATTTATCTTTAAAAAATAATCTTAATTACTTTAAATTATCACAATTCTTAAATTTTAATATTTAACTTATTTTTTTAGAAGTAAGAGCGAATGAATACTTGATTGAATTAAAGTCACGGAGATATTAATTTTAATACTTCATCAAAAAATCAGAGTTTAGAACAAGATATTTCGATTTGTATATATTATGAGAACTACGAATTTTAAATTGCATTATTGGTTGGTATTTATTATTAAAATTTTAAGAAACATATAAACTGATATGATGAAATATTTCTCAATTAATTTCATACATCCCATAAATAACACAATTATTGCTAGTAATATATATTGTGTACACATTACCTTTTTCTTACTCCAATGTAGTCTCCGATTTTTCATTCGAACAATTTTTACTATAAAAAACCTTAGTCATTGGGTCTTTCCCTCCACCAATCATTACCTTACTTGGTGAAAACAATCATGTGATTAACATTAATATAATTTTCCAAAAAATTAATAAGAGCAAATTTAGTATAGGAAAAGGGACCGAGCCTGACACAATAAATATAATATAACGCTATGATAGACCATGCTTAAAGAATCCAACAACTTAATCAATTTCATAAGCAAATTGATTTTCACACACTCCTTTTAATTTCATATACTACTTTTTTGTCCTTATTATACAAAATTATTAAAATACTCTTCTAAAAAAAAAAACTATTTTGAGCTTATTTTTTTGTGCTTTCTGAGTTTTTTTTAATTTTTGAAAACACTTTTTTAAAATCGACACGAACTAATAACCATCAAAATTTGACACAAAACAAAAAAAAAATTTCCAAATAAGGATAAAAAATTAATCAGATAATAATTTAATAATTACTACAGGCCAAATGGATCCTAAATAAATGAAAGGCTCCAACAAAAATTACATGTAATTATTTGTTGTTCATACAATCCCATAAAATTTCAATTTTTGTTAGAGACATTTTTTTATTTAGGATCTATTTAGCCGGTAATAATTATTAAATTATTGTCTGATTAATTTTTTTATCCTTATTTAGAAAAAAATTATTATTTTTTGTTTTGTCTCAAATTTTTTATAGTTATTAGTTTGTCTCAATAAGAGATTTTAGAAAAATATAAAATGATGTCAAAAACTAAAAAAAATAAGCTCAAAATATCACTTTTTTAGACTTCATTTTGTTCTTAGTGAATTTTTTTAAGCTTTTGAATATAATTTTATAATTTTTAAATTTCTTTCGTCGAACAAATAAACCACAAAAAATGACACAAAAATATTAAATACAAAAAAATTTGAATAAAGACAAAAAATAAAGATTATTTATTTTTAGTTAATTGTTATGGTAGTATAGTAATTTAAACACAAGAGAGGAATAAAGATTATTTAATAGAAAGATATATTAGTAACTTTGTATATAGTAACTTTCATAACACATCGCAAATACGAATATAGTATAACGCTTGGTATACTACTTTAATAATTACAAATTTAATTTGACTATTTGAATAACTTTTTATTCATTTTTTTGTAACTTATAAAAATATATAATTAAGGACTGTCCAAATCATCATAAAATGTGTGGAATATGAGCATATCTCGATGTTAGAGAAGAGTAGAGCGGAGGGAGGGAAAGGGGAGAAGAGAGAGTTCTAGGTTTATCGCCATAACTTTCAATGCTAGGCATAATTAAGGAGGACAAAGACTTTAAAAAAATATCTTTTCGTCAAATGAATTTTACAGTGTATAAAGTTTCAGAACGATAAAGATTTTATTAAGAAAAATTTTGGTCCAATGTGAAACTGCATTGATGTAGAGATGAAATTGACTTGAAACTGCAAGACAACGACACATTTTGTAGACTCTTGTGATAGGAAGATAAATATTATGCACAACAACCCCATTCCCAACTTTCCAAGTAGAGCTAAATAAGGCTTGTTTGTTAGCGGTAAAAAAAAATTCATTGGCTATCATCTCAAATATGGTTATTTGGCTTGTTATATTTGGATTTTGTTTATTTTTTTGTATCCTGAATATAATATTTGGAGTACTAATTTATTTGTATGAAGGGAGATAAAATTTATCTATCCCCTATTCATATTTTATCCTCCTTAATTTTATATCCGCTTTCTCATTAAACAAATATAATTATTAATTACGAGAATGTTATTTCAGCTACTTATATCTATCACATCTCTTGATCTCTTCAAACAAATTTTTCATAATTATTTATCTATTTATAATAAATCTATCATTCTATTATTTTTTTTTAAATTTTAACCGCTAATAAGAACATGAAGTTCAAATCCAATCTCTGTAAGTAGTTGAAGTGTATCCATCTAATACGAGGGGACACACAACATGGCAGTGGATAGAAAACCAATATGGGGACCGACGGCAAACCATAACATGGGTGTTTTCGTAATCATAATGATAACGGTGGAAACTGGAAAGGGTCCAATGGACCACTATGTCGCCGTCACTTGAAATGACTTGTTTATTTTGATATTTTGGGTATCTGAATTAATTTACGTATATATAAAATTATTTAATAAATTACTTTTCCTTAATTCACAAAAGTATATATGTTTGACTATTTTTTTTTTAAAAAGTAACGAAATTCCACATTTAAACATGTAAAAAGACTCCTCAAGAAGTTAACTGAATAAAATGAAAGTAGGAGCTCATCCATAATTTCAACCTGTGTTTAATATCAGACATTAATTCATCAGATGTTAGACATAATTTTCAGCACTCAACAATTCTTTAATATAAAAATGAAATGAGACAGGACAAAGATACGTTGATCCATTTAGACTGTAGTGTTTATTAGATTATTGTCTTATTATTTTTTCGTCCTTACTTAAAACATTTCTGTAATTTTTTATTTTTTATCAATTTTTGGTTGTTTGTTGATTCGTCTCGACGAAAGAAATTTAAAAGTACAAAATTATGTTCAAAAATTAAAAAAAATTAGAAAATACAAAAAATAAACCAAAACATGGTTTGTTTTGATTTATTTTTCGTCTTTAGTGAAAAAAATTTAACTTTTGAACATAATTTTATACTTTTTAGATTCCTTTCGTTGAGATAAACTAACAAATTTTTAAAAAAAATAATAAATACAAATAAATAAATAATTTAGATAAGCAAAACCCACTTGCTCAATTGTGATCATCGTAAATTTAAAATCTTGTTATCACTATTTTCCTCTATCATTATTCTTATTTCAAATTTGGAGAACGGAGAACACAACAACTGCAATGGTGTTCACCGGTGGTCACGAACTGCTATTCTTTATCTTCTCCCTCCTCCTCCTCTCTCTCTCTCTCTCTCTCTCTCTCCAACGGCTAGCACTGGGAAGGAATGAAATTGGGAAAAATAAAAATTAGGTTTTTTTTGGGGGATTATATTGGGGTGTGGGTGGATCCCATTGGGTGTAATTGGGGGTGTGTAAAAGAGGTGTGAGAGAAAATCTGACTTTTCTATTTTAGGAAGTCATATTTTGTAATGTCTCCTGCATAAGACTCTTTATTCTATCACTATTTTATTAAAATATTCTTTTTTCTTTATATATTTAATCCAAATGTTACGAGGGAGGAGAAAAAAATAAAAATAAAATATTAAGAGTGAATAGTGACATCCTAAAAGTTGGGAGTCACTATTCATTTTGAAAAATAGGAAGAAAGGATAAAAAAACTGATGTGGGAGTTGTTAAAAAAAAATTTCTCCTCAAATTGAAGAAGAAAAATATTTGAAGAGATTAGTATGAATGCCTTTACTATTGGATACAGGGAGATTATGATTTTTTGGGATCTGCAGCGAAAATGGAGCCATTTATGATTTTTAGGAACTAAATATAAAAAAGATAAATCACATTCCTAAAAACAAATACAAGTATTCAACAAGAAGGAAAAAATCCAAAATAGTATTCGAACGTTACAAAATTTCAAAAGCATACTTAAATATCACAAATTAAAAAACAAGAAATAGAACATTAAAAGATTTCGAAATTGATAATGTATCTCATCATATATGATTTTTTCGTACTTATTTAAGCTCCTAAATTTTGTAATTTTTAGGGGGGAAGGAGATACCTTTAGCTTCAGCTGAGGACTGACACCAGTTGGATGTAGCTTTATTGATAAAGCAAGACAAAGTAAAAAGGCGAACTATTCTCTCTCACCCAAGGGTTGCCCTAGTGGGGCCAGTGTCATGTTTGGAGAGGATTCTTTTAGATATGGAGTTTTATTCTTCAACGAATGAGTACCCTCATTTAACTTGGGATTATACTGGTGTGTTGTTGTGCTAGTTTTTTTCAAAAGTTTGTGTTGCATAGTTGGGTTCAAAGGGCCTCGCTGTAGGACTGTTACTTTGTTATAAATTTTGGGTGGATCGGGGTAGATGTTATTATTCATGTTTCCAATTTCTGAACGTATATTCAATTTCTATTCATGTCCCGATCTATAAATAGGGATTAATTTTACTTTTCCCTGCCGTAAACGGAGAATGAAGATCTCCAAATGAGAAATAGATATCCAAAAATAAATAAATAAATATCTAAAATCTCCAATATAAAAGAAATACACTAAGAATTACGTTATTATATAACTTATAACAGCTATAGACAAAATCAAAATACCCCAAGTAATACGGGGTGGGGGTCGGGGCGTGGATCGGGAACGAATTTACACATCTTCGAATTCTATTTGTTTTCTGAATTTTTTTTTCAGAGTCCTTCCCAAATTCTATCTAATCTCCGAACAAATCTCCAATCCTCGATTCATTTGGAGCGGAGAACGAAATGGAACGGATGGATCGGATGAAATTACCTAAAAAGAGCTTGGCAAGGGCTAAGCATCACCAGAGCTAAAAGA
This sequence comes from Arbutus unedo, assembly GCA_014822125.1. NCBI lineage: Eukaryota > Viridiplantae > Streptophyta > Magnoliopsida > Ericales > Ericaceae > Arbutus > Arbutus unedo. Next base: position 1,775 of record JABCMJ010028638.1, on the reverse strand, counting down.
ATAAATTTACTAACACATCACATTATACATCAAAGTGCTCATTATATTTATGTGGAATGTTGCACGGCCTATAAAGTGTAAAAGTGGATCCCATAAATTTTGATTATGTATTTAAATTAATGAATTTCATGAATTGCGTAACATGTTATGTAGATATAATGTACAATTTAATATATAATATAATATGTTAATAGCATCGTTCGATCAAACACCATAGATATTTTATATGGCTGGACTCAAAATTTGAGGAGAATCGCCTTTAATGTGTGTCTAAAACTAAACTCACCTTTACTTGGAGTAGGCCCTACTTATGCCAACGGATAATTCATGGATCTGAGAAGATTAAGTTCAATTTTGTTCACCCTATTTATGCCTATTGTTTTTGTTCATAGATCTCATAAGTTGTGTAACATGTTATATAGCCGTAATATACAATTTGATATATAATATAATGTGTTCGTAGCATTGTTCAAGCAAAAACCATGGATAGTTTATATGGGTGGACTCAAAAGTCGAGGAGAATAGGCTCTATTTATGCCAGCGGATAATTCATGTATCTGAGAAGATTGAGTTCAATTTTGTTCACTCTTTATTCATTTTCCTTCGTTTGGATCATTTCGATATTTTATTTTGATAATTAAAATCGTTTATTTTTTTCTGATTAATATATTTAGTTGTCACAAAAAAATTCAGCTCAATTGGATATTGGTAACTATTTTATTTTAAAATATAGTTTTTAAGCTTTAAAAACTAAAAGTTTCAAAGTAAAAAATTAGACTTTTAGATCAAGCACTTACCGATAATCGATTAAGTTGAATTTTTTTTGTGATAACTAAAGACGTAAATCAGAATAAAATAGACGATTTCGATCATCGAAATGAGATCTCGAAGTGCTCTCACACGACGGAGGGTGAACAAAGTTTGTTCACCCTAAGATGAAAAAAACTGAACTCGAGAAGATTCGGTGTCTGAATCTATCTGAGCGATGAGTAATGTTGCCCTACTTGAAATGTATGAATATGTCACGACGAAACCCTATAATGTACGGGTCGGTGATTGGCTATTGAGATTAATTCATTAAGGTATTCATAACAAAGGTTTTATTCGGCTTAATTAATTTATATTAATTATTTTTTATTTTTATTCAAAATAAATTATTTGTTATTTTTTTATATTTTTTATAGATTATTGGTTCGTCTCAATAAAAGAAATCTAAAAAGTTATAAAATTATTTTCAAAAATTAAAACAAATTCACTAAAGAAGAAAATAAGTCAACACAAATGATGTTTTGGATTTATTTTTTGTTTGTCCTAATTTTTTTTAATTTTTAGACATAATTTTATACTTTTCAAAAATCTCTTGTCGAAGCGAACCAATAACCATAAAAAAAATTGGCACAAAATATAAAAATATTCAAACAAGGATAAAAAATATCAGACAATAATTTTATACTTACCAAAAAAATGTGAAATTTGCAGAAATATAACTAGAATATGCAACCGAAATACTCAAAGAGTGTGAAATCAAGCTTACTAAAACTATTAAATATAAAATTAAATTTACAATACTCATTCTTGCTAAACACGGCTCAATTGGAAACGGAACCGTACAAGTGTTGCAATTTCCAAAAACTACTCTTAAACTAATACCACATGAATCCAACATAGGAAAAGAAACAATTGGACTGAGCAATAACTAAAGCATAATTGTCTCCATTTTCGTCACTATAACGATCCGAAAATTTAAATAATTTTTTTATTATTAATAATGACTA
>JABCMJ010028633.1:0-11209 GCA_014822125.1 Arbutus unedo | reverse complement strand
AAACACTTTTAGTTGTTTTGGCTTGGCTTGTAGTCGTAGTCTTTTAGAATCGCTCTATCTCTTAGGTAACCTGGACTAGTATCAACCGACCACATGTGGATTGGTGGATTTCTCATCCAAGAATTGAACGCGTTGAGCCTGTTTGTGACAGAATAAGGCGGCCAGAAGCGACGAGCAGTCGGAGCCCACTTTGACAGACTTTCATGACTGGGACGAGCCTTCAGGTTGTTTAAGTATAGATACGAAATTGTTTGAGCTGGCATTCCCTTTCGAAGAGAAGAATTGAAGTATAGTCTTCAACCGGTGGATGTAATTGTGCAGTCCATATTTCATGTCACGCCCTTGCGCAAATTGCATAGAGGGCATTCCTTTCTATTTGTGACAAGAAACAGAGCTAACTAAACACTAGGAATAAGCCAATTCTTGCATATTCCGTGTCGTTCTTCAAACTTGATTTTGATCTATCAAAACACAAGGTCTGTTTAATGTTTTATAAGCTTTGTTGTTCCTTTCTTGCCAAATAATGTACGCAATAGCTGCCCAGGATAACTTCCTAGTAGTATGATTATGCATATGGTCTTTGTTTGACTGAAGATGTAATGTAATTGTTGCTGAGCAATTATCCTTGTTATTGGGAATTCTCTTGCTGTTAATGTTCAATGGAACTAATGATTAAGCCCCAGTTTGCAAATATCTTTTTTTGTTCGGAAAGCATTTAATTTCTATTTACGGTTTTAGAGTTGCACTTTTTCTCTCAAATGCTTAGCATAGAGCTTGGCCAAAAGGGGTAAAATGATGTGTGTATTATTACTTTTGTCGACTAATATTCTTCATTTTCGTTTGTGTTTCTCTTTTATAATTATCACTACAGGTGAAGCCAGAAAAGGTTGGGTCTGCTACTGATCCATTGCAGACAGACCCTGTAAAAATTTCACTCAAGGACTGCTTAGCTTGCAGGTGCGCTCTATCTCTCTCTCTCTCTCTCTCTGGGTTTTGACGGTACCAAATTGGGCATGTTTTCTTCTGTAAAACTTGACAAAAAGCGGACATACTAGTTAGGGATTCTTTAATTAACAGACTAGTTGGGGATTTTACTTCACGTTGTTTGTTGAAAGGAATAACTGGTGGCTTTTATTGACTTTTCTCTACTTTTTGAGTTTTCGATAGTCTCTTGTGCCCTTTATTATGAATTATGGATAAACTATTATAGATTCCGAAGTTCCCTCCTGTTATGAGCTCACAATTTGTTTTAGGGGGCATTCTGATTGTTTCTCTCATTTGTATTGTACGGGTCACTGTTGTCTCTAAGATTTTTGCACATGCACGAGCGATAAAGTACAGGAATTGATGTTTTTTGCGACTCTGCAGTGGGTGCATAACATCAGCAGAGACGGTGATGCTTGAGAAGCAAAGTTTGGATGAGTTTCTTTCTAGTATTGATAAAGGAAAGACTGTTATTGTCTCCCTATCTCCCCAGTCAAGAGCTTCTCTTGCAGTTTATTTTGGTCTTTCTCCACTTCAGGTGAGTTAAATTGTATTCTACTGGTAACCATTATCTTATTTTACCTATAGCAGAGTTTTGCCCCTGGAAAGTGATAAGGTAGAGCTGCTTTACCATAATCGTATTACCTATGTGATCATTTTTGGGTCATTATGAGCATAGACTTTATCACATTTTGTAGGTTCTGCTTCCATGCTAGTACGACATTATGTATGCAAAAATGGATTTGGATTCGCATGCACACATGCCGGATGGTGATTTGTGAGGTTTCTGTTCTGATTTTCAGGTTTTCAAGAAACTCACAACATTTCTCAAGTCACTGGGAGTGAAGGCTGTATTTGATACCAGCTGCAGTAGAGACTTATCGCTTATTGAATCCTGTAATGAATTCATATCTCGTTACAAGAAATTATATTCCTCTGATGATGGAACATGTAAATCATCCCTGCCAATGATTGCCTCTGCTTGTCCAGGTATATTTTTCCTCCCAATATGAGTTTTTCACTTTCCACTGTACGATATCACTGCAAATGCACATTCTCTTGCGGATGTTATAGTTGGTTCGCCTTTATAAGTACTTCATTGATTGTAATTGTGTCTTTTTTTATGGATGTTATATAGACCCATAAGTAGGTTTGCTTATGTAAAAAACTTGACAATGTCATAATTGACGTAGACATGGGAGATGTGGGCTTGGGCATTTTTCAGACATTCTTTTAGTTCCCAACTTGCCATTAGAATCTTGCCATGCCGTCTTTTGAATAAGTTGTTGTACTTGCAGGTTGGATATGTTATGCTGAGAAAACTCTTGGATCCTACATACTGCCTTACATTTCTTCTGTCTTTTATTCCTAGTAATGTGAGTTAAACCATATTTTTGTCTACTGTGTCTATAAAGCATATCTCATTTTGGAGTTGCAATAAAAATATACCTAGATGTTTCTGTCAAGCATTGTCTGTCGCTGGCTTCATTCGATGCCTTAAAAGATGGCTGTCTAGGTTTTTATTCGTTCTTATATTTGTAAGTTGTCACAAACTTTGTGTATGTTTGGTCCGCATGATGCAGCCTTTTCATCTGGACCTTCACTGTAATTGCACAAATTATCGAGGTGGCAACATTATTGTCAATGTTAAGGGATCACTTCTGTGCCTTGCCCTGTTTCTTATCTTATTATTTGTTAGTCATTGATTCGATCAATGAAAAAGACTCGAGTTCTATTCTACTTACCTCATCTTAATGGAGTTATATTGGCTGCTCTTTTCCTGCTTTCTAATCAATGGTAGTGTTGGCATTATGCTTCCCAAAATGGAATACTTCAGCTATCAAAAGCAGAGGATGGGATTACTCTTCTTCATTATTTGGAGCCTTGTAACCACTCATTGTTAATTAATGGTCATTTTGCCTTTTGCTAATAAGGCTGAGTTTGGACTAAATTGTTTTTTTTTTTTTTTTTAAAGATAGTTGGTATTATGCAATATCTGTGAATTTTCGGACTTTTTTGTCATTCTTTTGCGTTTTCTCATTCGTCTCGATGAGAGAAATCAGAAAAGTATAAAAATATGAACTGGAATTGAAAAAAGTTCAGATAAGATGATGCGAAAGACACTAAAACAATAAAAAATTGTATTTTTCAAACTTTTTCGTATTTAATGAACTTTTTGGAGCTTTTTGCTCGATTTTTTTTACTTTCTAGATTTTTTTCATCAAGATGAATAATTAATCCAAAAATTTAAGCGAACTTGATAAAAATTGAGAAAAAATGACAAAAAAGACAATAACATGAATGTAGGCCAAAGGGGGCCTAATTTGTTCAATCAGGTTGCTCGGACTTGGCTTGGTTTAATATTGACTTGTTCCTAATTGTATGGTATATCTCGACTTATTTCAGCTTATGTACCATGTGTTCAAGATTACCTGTCTTCATCTACTATGAGAATGTTATTTTCAGTACTAGATGATTATTAGCCATCAAATCATTCCTTGATTTGTTTTAGCATCTTATGGTACCTCCGCTCGGTATTCTGGGCTTCAACAGGTTGAAGTTTTAAAGTTGAATGTATAATCTGTATTGGACAGGCCCGACGTGGTTTACCATGTCACAGTAATGCCTTGTTATGACAAGAAGCTTGAAGCTGCCAGGGATGATTTCGTGTTTGAGGTATCTCAAGGTGAAACTCATGAAAATGCTGGTTTGAAGATTACAGAGGTGGATTCAGTGTTGACATCGGGAGAAATTCTAGATTTGCTGAAGGTAATACAGAGCCTTTCCGGATTTGATGAAGTCATTAAAATAATTTTTTTGAGATATAATGATAGAAGGTATGAGTAATTTTTTGCTGATTGTTGCAGTCACAGTCGGTGGATTTCAAGACCTTGGAAGAATCTTCTCTAGATAAACTGTAAGAACAAGTAGTTTCGAAATTTCTGTCCTTTTGCTTTGCACTGTAAATTTTATTTGTTTTCACTTCCCTACAGGCTAACAAATATTAATGAGGAAGGAAACCTTTATGGTGTCCCCGGAGGTTCTGGAGGATATGCGGAGATAATTTTGCGAAATGCTGCTAAAACACTTTTTGGCAAAGAAATTATGGGCCCTTTGGATTTCAAGATGATAAAGAATTCAGATTTCCATGAAGTTTGTGTAGAAGTAAGTTTGGTCTATTCTTGATCATGTTTGCATAATGCATGGACATCTGAGGAAGTCCCTCTTGGAAATTTGCCTACTGATGCGATGTGTCCATTTGTAAGTAGTGGAGATGGCACTGCTATTTGATGAGCTATCTGATTCGACTTTTCCGCTGAAATGATCAATTGATTTTTGTGATCTGGTTAAAATATTACTTGGTGTTGGTTATGATTTTCTAAAACTGTTCTATGTGTTCTTATCGCGAGGAGTTTATACTTTCGAAAACTGAATATTGGTCTGGTTTCTTACTTTCATGGAGACTAATGTCACAAGTGTTTAGTTATGGCTGTTCATCTTTATATGTTATAAAATTGCAGGTGGAGGGGGAGACTGTCTTGAAGTTTGCACTATGTTATGGCTTTCGTAACCTGCAGAATGTTGTGAGGAAAATCAAAATTGGGAAATCTGATTACCACTTTATAGAGGTCATGGCATGCCCTTCAGGTATTCAGTCTGTTACTGTTGGTGTATGTATATATTCTTAAGTTAATATTATTTCAATTTTTGACAGGGTTTTGTACTTTTAGACCGATTAACCTGCTCTTTGTGTTACATTACTTCAGTCTCAGTGTAATATATGCTTTGTCCATCTTTCCATTTACAGGATGCTTGAATGGTGGAGGTCAAATCAAACGACAGCCAGGGCAATCTCCCAAGAATTTTATCCAATCACTACAAACGGCCTATATGGAAAATGTAAGTATTGGCTCGGGTACCATGGTTTGGACAGCGGCTCTTAATTTTCTAGATTGTATTAAAATCTGCACACCTTGTCTATATAGAACTTTGCACAAGAGAAGGAGAAACTAACCTGGGCCACTAAAGCAATTGTAACAAACTCATTGCTAGTGGGTCAATAGACCTATGTCATTTTGCTTGCATGTGTGATAAACAAACTCATTGCTAGTGGGTCAATGGACCTATTTCATTTCGCTTGCATGTGTGAACCACACATTTATCTTCTTGCTTGGTCTGCACCTTCCTTTTTTGATGAAGGTCTGCCAAAAAGCGATATCGTTGTAAATCCGGCAACATAATCGTGGTGATAAAGTACATTGAATTACTATTGATCTCCCAAAAGAGAGGAAAAGGAGGGAATGCAGGGAGGAAAAGAAAAATAAAAAATAAAAAAGTAGAAGAGACAAACTCTTAAGAGTCACCACCGTGAATCGTGATATCCTTGGTCTCCTCGCAAGGCTTATGTCTGCACCTTAGATATAGGTTAGATTGTATAACTTGTGACGGGGTCCATTAATTCTCATCCACATTTTTCAGGTTCTGGTAGCTGATCCATTTGAGAACCCTCTTATAAAAAGCTTGTACGATGAGTGGCTTGATCAACCTGGTTCTGAGAAAGCTAAGAAACGGATGCACACAGAATACCACCCTGTGGTGAAAAGTATTACTGCTCAGTTGCAGAACTGGTGAAGAGCTTGTATCAACTTTCAATTCCATCCCAGTGCTATGATCTTCCTGTATGATCGTCTTCTCAAATTCAACTCACACTAACATGCTTCTTGAGGTGTTTGGCTTAGTTTTTCATCCATTCTACTGGCTATCTAATTATACGACATGGGTTTGCAATACTCCAGGGGTGTAACGTTCTTTGAGATATTCAGAGCGCAAGCGCATGGATGACATCAGTTATGTATATATGATTTTGTTTTTTAATTTTTAATTTTTCTTTCATTTATTTAAATTGACGATAAGAATAATCCGTTGCAGAAGAACACAAGCATGTATGTAACACACCATTTTGTTTTATCTTTTTGAGTTCAGGGTACAGTTATATGGCCATGTTGTACTTTTCTCTCTCTTTTGGAATATCTCATAGCTGCATAGGTCGCCCTTATTGAAACAAGAATAAACATCTCTGGCTTTTTATTTTCTGTATTTAAATTAGATTGCAGAAAGAGAGTCAGATTCTGGTAATTGCTACTTCTGGACAATGTACTGTACTGTACCTACAATTTGATTCTATGACATTAGTGTTTAATTAGACTTAATCGAAGGAGAGCGTGACAGGATGTTGGGAGACAATGCTTGCTTACCTGTTTATTTTGCTCCTTTTGTTTTTTGTTCATTGTTTCACATAAGCAAGGTAAATAAACATTACCCGAGTTTATATTTTCGACTTCCACCAACCATCGGGATCACTGGTAAATTAATTGAGGCATGCATAAATTAATATTAATATGCGGTTTGTGTCGGAGAAGTACGAAGTCTCCCAAAGCGGTTGAGGGGCAACTCACTGAAAGGAAAACAGGTAGGTTGTCGGTTTATTATTGTAAAAGTGGCACGCAAAAAATCAAGGCGCCGCTCCAATTAAATAATAAAAGGTATTGACGCCACACGGGTAGAAAGTTTGTGGTAAAAGAATGACAGTTGATATTCTCAGTCCAAACTAAAATGATTATGTTGATAAGTTGTGATGTACGCAAACTAATCAAGACATTTGAGTTATAAAAAAAATTAATAATTTATTTGGACACAGCCATTTACCGTTCTCTAAAAAGATTTTTTTTCTTAATTTTATTTGTAATATGTAGAAAGTTACTTTTCAAAACAAAAAGAGAGAGAGAGAGAGAGAGAGAGAGAGAGAGAGAGAGAGAAGATGGGGTTATCTCTTTTACCATGGAAGAAGATAAAACTGCGGGAAAAGATATTAACAAGAATCTAGAAACCTAAAACCAGGAAGGAGAAGATACTTTCACTTTCCAAACAAAATAACGTTTTTCCAAAAATTAGGAAGAAATATAATGTAGATGTAATAACGAGGTATGTGCAGTGTTGGTTTTGATATTTAGATTACTTAAGTCTGATCTTAATTTAGTTGCTCATTTAGTATTAATAATAATTTTTTTAATAAATTTATATTATTCTTTTATATTTATAAAAATAAAAAAATATTTCTCCTTGCCAAGAGTATGTGATGACGTTATGTCCTGATCGTGCTATCACGGGAAGTTATAAAAATTAAGGGAATTGAGTTAATCAAAGGAAAATTAAAAAGTAGCTAAATTGAAAAATAGAAGACTTTCGACAGCCCGATACGAAGTTAAAAATGTGGGGTCCATTTGATAGTCCTACGTTTCCGTACCCTCCGAAAGGGACTCTTCTTAGCCGTCTCTCTCGCTCTCTCACTCTCTCTGCTCGAGAGAAAAAAGTGTTTTCATAACTTTACAAAAAGATGGTAAAGATATTTTTCTTTTCAATATTTTTACTTCAGTGCTTTGACTTTCTAATTCCTCCATATCTTTTTTATTATAAAAATTATTTATTTGTAAATTTAGATCATCCGTGGTGAATGTATATTTTGATCAGGGCATCTCTTGCAATTCTCCATCTTTTAATGTATGTTTGTTTCTCTGTTTGTATTTTTGTTGTTTTTTAGATCAAGGATTAGGCACACAACTATCGTTTTCTTGGGCAAATTCTTATTAACAAGAGTTTTTGTTTATACGTCAAAATAACATCGTTTTGACATGCTTTTGTGCGGGTTTTTAATGTTTATGTTACCAAATCACCTAAGACTAAATTTACATTAATTAGATGCGAGCATTTTAATGTTTGTGTTTTCATAAATTTTTGTAGAGAATAACAACAAATTCATTAAAGAGTAATAAAGAAGTAAAGAAGATTACAGTACAGAAATAAATATATATCATAAATGGGAATTACATTAATAAGAACATAAATTTTACCTATTGCATATGTGGAATTCTTTAATAAGGAAGTCCAACGGGTCAGGCTTCAATCCAAGTTTTCTAAGCTTACCGGTATTGCCATAGTCACAATCAAATAACGCTCATTGGTCGGTGTCGGTTAAAAATCAGGAAAGAGAAGATCCTTTCACTTTCCAAACAAAATAACGTTTTCCCAAAAATTAGGAAGAAATATAATGGAGATGTAATAATGAGGTATGTGCAGTGTCAGCCCTAATATTTAGGTTGCTTAAGTCCGATCTCAATTTAATTGCTCATTTAGTATTAATAATAATTTTTTTGATAAATTTATATTATTTTTTTATATTTATAAAAATAGAAAAAATATTTCTCCGAAGTTGCCCATTCCCGAGGCTTACTCCGAACCGGCCACAAGTATGTGATGATGTTATGTCTTGACGTACTGTCACGGGAAGTTATACAAACTAAGGGAATTGGGTTAATTAAGGAAAATTGAAAAGTAGTTGAATTGAAAAATAGAATACTTTTGACAGCTTGATACGAAGTTAAAAATGTGGGGTCTGTTTGAGAGTCTTAGGTTTCTGTACTCTCCGAAAGGGACTCTTCTTAGCCCTCTCTCTCTCTCTCTCTCTGCTCAAGAGAAAAGAGTGTTTTCATCATCTTACGAAAAGATGGTAAAAATATTCTTGTTTTCAATATTTTTGTTACAGTGCTTTGATTTTCTAATTCTTCTTGATCTTTTATTTTTTATAAAAATTACTTGCTCATAAATTTAGATCATCCATGGTGAATGTATCTTTTGATCGGGGCATCTCCTGCAATTCTCCATCTTTCCATGTGTGTTCGTTTCTCCGTTTGTATTCTTGCTGTTTTTTAGATCAAAGATTAGGCACACAACCATCGTTTTTCTGGGTAACGCTACTGTGACAATATCAGTAACGCTTTTTCTTTCTGTCCCTGTTTATTTTGATGGAAAATTGATCTCAATTACTGTTCAAGAAAATTTCTTTAATGTAATCGTTTTTCAACTTTACTTTTGGAAACCAGTTATGGAAAAAAGATACTGAAAAGAAGAACAGAAACTTACAATGAAATGATGTGTAATTGAGTCATTGTCAATGAAGTTATGGCAAATAAGTTCTAATAGTTGTTTTTTATTGGACAGACTACCTCAAAGCGCCTTGCAGAAAGGAAAGTTGAGCGATTTGAGAAAAACATCACTAGGAGGGGATCAACCAAGAAAGGATACAAATACCCAGTTGGCCACATAATTATCGGACTCTTTGCTTTCGTGGTCGTTGGATCATGTATGTTCTTTATGCCCTCTTGGCATCCATTAGTACATATTATTTCACTCATCTACACCGAGTTGAGAGCATTCACTTTCAGAATTGAAAGAGACCGAGTTTCATAATCAGGTTGTTGGTTTGCAGACATCATTCAGATGATCAGGACAGCAATGGCGGGATAGTCTGAGGAAATGACAAGGAAGTCTCATCCAGAGTATCAGCATTTGGGTAGATATATGGGTCTAAAAAATGATATTATAGTATAAGAACAGTTATAATGCAGATCTTAATAAAATAAAATCATTTTATTGGTTCTTGATCTCATTCAGCTTGCTGTATGAGACATATCCTATGCTTATATTTCCTTTTCTAAAGCTAGGGAATTATTCAGTCAGTAGTAACCTTTTCGATCGATGCTAGCATATTGATCGATAGGAAAAACTCTGGGCTTTTTATGGTCTATTAAGACTTTTAATTTCTCAAAGGTATTTTTTAATCTCGATTTGGAGCTTACATTCTCTAGGAAGTAATAAGGGAGCGGGAAGGTGTAGCCTTATGAGTATCTCTGATTACCAACTTCAAATATTTCAATCCCTGAATGTTAGATTTGTTGATTCTTGTCTTCTCCTTTAGGGCTTGTTCCTATTCGGATCATGTCTTTTCCTCACCGTTTTTGACATTGCCCATTTGACTGTAGTTGAAGGAGTTTCAGTTGCAGCAGAAAACAAGTCCCTTAAGGATGTTAAAGTTATTTCTATTTATGGTGAAAGAAATGTGTAAATGACTGAAAAGCAGAAATACCAACCAGAATGATAGCTTTAATATTATTGTTTGTGATTAAAAACTAAAAGCCACCTCTCTGCTTAAGTCAAAGCAACACATCAACAAGATCTTCCTTCCTCACTTTGCCATTGTCCACTTTAGAGCTTCCCAAGTTCTCTTCATGCTCATTGATGATATTTTTGAGGATTGGATCCATCTTTCTATGAAGCCTTACAAATTTATGCTTCATCCCGCCTAGGGAATGAAGTAGTTTGAATGAGGGAAAAAAATTAGTCACGTCGAAGCCTCATAACAGCCCTATTGACTCCCTAATCAAGGGTATATAAGTGCATCTTGGTCTTTGCATCCTTTTCCAACTTCTGCTCTAGAAGTTGTCATTTGTTAATGAGAAAGTCTTTTAGTAAGCTTGATTGGCGAACCCAAGGATGATCCAACGATGAGATGGAAAACGTCATTTCCTCCCGAATAGACAGAAGGAGTGGACGTTATTGGCACTCAGGAGTTCCAAGATCCAAATTTTCCTTAATCTGTCTTTAGTAATCGCCATAGGGAGAAAATGGATGTCTATGTTATTAGAGACCATAATTGTAGGTACTACGATTTCAGGCGTATTTGCAAAGGCTAGATCGTGCATTTTTATTACCGATTTAGCCAATTATGGCGTCAAAATCGTCGAAGTTTCTCCTGGTAGTAGATGCACAAGGGGTCCATATTTGGTCGCCAAGTTTCTCAGTGTATGAGCGGCAGTGAAGCAGCCAAGTGGTGGATGCTTCTCCAATGGGAGTCAGCTTCCATGGTCCTAGGGGAAGTTTAGGAGTTGGGTTATGGTTTTTGGATCTTTTCAGTACTTTAACCAAGTTGAATAGGAAGAAGAAGAGGAGGAGGAATAAAGTGGTGATAGTGAATGGAAATTGGAGCTTTGCAGCACAAAGTAGAGGACAACAGATTGTGTTTGGTGTTAACCTCTTTTGGAGTCCAAACTTATCGTGACTATAAACTAGAATGGTATATGTTGATTTTTGGGCAATGTCTTTCTCATTATGTTTGTAGATACCCTTCCGACCTGCGTCTCAAATGAATAAGTCGTCCACATATAGTGCCACTAATTGTGAGGATTTGAATAAAATATACTTCAATCAACCAGGAAAATTATTATCCTATACATAAACAAACTGAAAGGTACGAATCACATGTTCCCAATCCAAAAATGATAATGTCGAATTGGCCTAAAAAAAGTTGTTGTATCACATAACAAAAATGCTT
>JABCMJ010028627.1:0-12158 GCA_014822125.1 Arbutus unedo | reverse complement strand
AAAACAATTATTTATTTTGAAATTATTTTCGTTTTAATAATTTTTTTATAAATTTTTATAATAACTTTTTATTTTTTAAATTCTTGTCGGATCTAATAATCTACGCACAAAACTAAAAAAAATGGTTATGCTAACAAGTAATTAATGATTTAATTTGAATTTAACGAGTCTTGAATTAATTACATCCTAGTTGATAACTATTTGATTTTGAGTGTAAAATTAATGACAATTGATATACGATGATAGGAAGTCATTTTTTACTCTTATTTAAAATTTAAAAATAATATTCTTAACCCTTCAATTTACTACAAAAATCTAATTAAATTCTGAAAGAATTTTCACGGACATATAAATAAAGATTATTATTTATTTATTATTTTCCCAATTCAAAGTGATAAATTTCATTCATTTGACAAAATAATAAGGGGGCACTTATTTTTTGGTCTTATTTATAAGTGTTTACTAGTTTTTCATCTCATTTACTTTTAAAGGTTGTGTTTTGGTCCTTTCATTTAAAAAATACCCACATTACCCTTAATTTTTAAAATTAAACAATTTAAGCACTCGACTCCTAAAAAATGAGATGCTTAAATTCCATTACCATACCAATTATAAAACCCCAAAACATGTGAATAAATATACTATGTCTTAAATATAAACAATATGATAAATTATTATCATTCTAAATTGAATCATGGTACATTTATTGATGACAAATTTTGATGATAAATTTGCAAGTCTGATGGTTAATTAGATAAGGTCGATGGTAAATTTGCAGCTCTTTTTTGCACTATCTATGAAAAATATTATTTAGATTTTACAATAAAATCTTCCTCTTAGCAACACTCGAATTTCGGTGAATAAAAACATAAAATTGGCGGGTCTATGTGATACACGATGAAGAATATAAGAACAAAATATTGGCAAGTCTATGTGATTTCGTGCAAGAATAAACAAAATTTCGGTTCTCAAGATTCTAGTAAATCACTAAAAAATCCGGTTATAATCTTAAGATTCTAGTGAGTCACTAAAATAAATTTGTGGAAGTGATTTCACTAAAGCAGTTACAAAATAGATTTTTTGGTCATATTAATAGATTTTGATGAATGTATTTAAAATTTCGATAAGTATGTTTTAGATTCCAGTGATATTCTCTAAATTTACTGAAAAGTATTTACCATATTTGATTTTATATTTCAAGTCTAATTTACTGCTATAATTTTAATCATACCAAATAAGGAATTATATGTTTTCATTTAAAGGAGGATAAAAGAGTAAATTAATACTAAAAAATAATGACAGAAATATCAAATCATGCAAAAATAAAATGAAAACATAACTTTAAAAAATAAATAGGATGAAAACTTATGTTGTCGACCCTGATTTAAATTATCTAAATAATAATAACTAGTTTAAAATAGCACTTAATCTTTCAAATGACAAATGTAGTCTAATGGCCACTGGTTAAAAATATAAATGAATATCTAAAATAACAGTAATAATATTTGTAAATTTAAATTTTTTATTAGTATTTTTCAAGGAAAATACACAAATATTTTTTTTTATACTTGTAAAGAAAAAACTTGAGAAAGGTAATGTTGGTAATACTATTGTAGTTATTGTTACAATAAATACAAATAGTTAAAAAATATCACCCATTTAATAAGTACCATAAATTAACTTGTTGACTTAATAATTTTTAATAACTAATAATACCATTTATTACAACGAAGGTCCCTAGAGCACTATTTAACATTTGTCTTTATAATAGAGAGCAATTATATTACGTTGATATCTACTAATTTAAACATATATCAAAATTTATAAAATTATCTTTTATATTTTATTTTATAATAATATAATATAAACATATATATTTAATATATATATTTAATGTGTTAATAAACTTATTTTTATAACAATAACAATGGTTCAATCATCTAAATGGGCCATAGGGCCACGTCCTAATTTTGAATGGTAAATTGCGACAAAATAGGGGCATGCTCCATTTTACATTAAAACCCCTTATATTTCCTGCTGATGGTCCAACAAGCCTTCATATTTTTTTTATTTAAGTGTTTGCGTGGTACTGAAATAAATCTCGTGTTGTGCAAGTTTTTATTTTAAAAAAATATAAAACATTAATTATTAATTAAAAATAATATTTAAAGATCAATTGAGAGCTTAATTATTGAAAAAAATATTTTTATTTTTATTTTTTAAGTGTTCCATAATACTTAAAATTTAAGTGCAAATATTTAAATATTTTTTTTTCAAATATTTAACTGTTACGTGGTGCTTAAATTTTTTTATCTTTTTTCCACTCATTTTTTCGTTTGAACACAAAGAGGAAAAATATAAATGTTGTGTGATAAGAAAATAAGGCCAAAAAAATTTAAAATATCATTTATAATTTTTATAAATATATTACGTGATGTGTTATTCTTTTTATGTTTCACTCTAATAATTAGTACTTTAAAGTTATATTTAACAAAATAGACAAGTTAAACAAACGTTACATACTTTTTTTTAATTAGCATTTTCATAAATTAATTAGTACTTTTTTTTGGAATCTTAATTGAAATTTTTTTAATTTTGACAAAAAAAAGAAAAATAACTTCACAAATCGTACTATTGTTCTACTTTGGAGGAAAAAAAAGAGACTAATACCGCTCATTTGAATCCCTTTTGATTGTACTGTCCTGATTTTATTATCGAAAAAATACTAAAAATTTACCGTAAACTTAAAAATTATTTCGAGAATAACTGTGAACTCAAAATATTCTAAGTTAACGGTTAACCCTGAAATAATTTTTTAAATAAACAATAAATTTTTAGTATTTTTTCGACAATAAAATTCGAGAAGCACGATCGAAAGAGGTTTGAATGAGCAGTGACGATCAATTTTTTCTTTAAAGTTGAGCCCATTAAGACATGTGATGAATTTGAATATTTTTGAGTAATTTAAAAGATTTTTATTTATAAATCTATAAGAAAAATGAAAAATGACAACAAAATATAAATTAACTAATACCTTACCTTAATTCAACAACCTTTTATCAAAATATTCCGAGTTAACTGTTAATTCCGAAATAATTTTTTAAGTAAACAGTAAATTTTTAGTATTTTTTCGACAATAAAATTCGAGAAGCACGATCGAAAGGGGTTCTAATAAGCGGTGGCGGTCACTTTTTTCTTTAAAGTTGGGCACATTAAGATATGTGATGAATTTGAATATTTTTGAGTAATTTAAAAAAAATTTAATTTTGTTTTATAAATCAACAAAGAAAAAAATAACAACAAAATAAAAAAAAATAATAAAAAAATATAAATTAACAAATACCTTACCATAATTTAAAATTCTTTATCAAAATATTTCGAACTAACAGTTAATTTTGAAATAATTTTTTAAGTAAACAGTAAATTTTTAATATTTTTTCGATAATAAAATTCGAGAAGTATGATCGAAAGGAGTTCGAATGAGCGATAATGGTCATTTTAATATGAATTTGAAAGGGGTTAGAATTAAGACATGTGATATAAATTTGAATATTTTTGAGTAATTTAAAATTTTTTTAATTTTATTTTAGAAATAAATAAAAAAAGAATTTAATATTGTTAAGGAAGAAAGAGGATTGAAGGATATTTTGGTAAAACCATCTCCTATTTTGTCGGCTGGGGGTGAGTAGCATCTCTCTTTTGAATGGGCCCCAGGTTAAAGATATATTGATTCAAACCGACGGAGCTGCGTAGGGGAGTGTTCCAGCACCACCTAATAATTGTCCATCTACCTAGTCCAAAATTTCAATTTGCCCGCGCTCAAGTCAAACCAGCGATAGGTTCGGAATTTGCCAGTTCACGAACCCGAGGCTCGGACACTCCGAACCAGGTCCACACTTGGTAACCACAATAAACTCAGGTCCGAACCTTATACGCAACCATCTCATACACATCGTTTGAATTTCACCCCCACCATCTCCGCTTCTCCTCCATTTCTCCGCCGTCAAATTACAAGCCGCCGGTAGATCCTCACCGGCGGATGTGCGTTGTAGTTCAATTCGCAGCTCCGTTCAATTGCTATTCTTTTATTACAGTTTGAATATTGATTTCAGATCTTTACACCTAAGCAAACTAAGTTGATTTGATCCCCTTTCTCTCTGTCCATATGATAATATGTATGTATATGTGAATGAACTGGTTTGAAGTGTTTTTGCTTCTTCTGTTGAAAAAGCAGGTATTTTTTCATGGGTTAAGCAAGACGTTTCTTGTTGATTATATGTAGCGTCGCTTGAGGAACGAACGTTTGACTTTGACACCTACGTGGGTTTCTCTCTCCCTCTCTCTCTCCAGCTATCCCTTTCCCTGCTCCTTTGCATTTAAATTTCTCGTGGTCTTCTTGATTTCTGTGAATATAATAATTCTTGCCAATTATGTGGACGAGAGTTATGGCTAGCTTTCGCTACAAAGCGACTTTCTTTGGGTGGCTTGAAACAGTTTATAGACGCGAAGATTAAACACCTTCGCCCTTCGGACCTCAGAAATCAACGGCCACCCCTGTTTACGCTACCGCGATAACTACCGACACTGATGTCGGGTTCGGAGAGGCCAACCTCGTCATCTCCGGCGAGAGATATTGATCCGTTGCTTAAGGATTTGAGTGAGAGGAAGCAGAGCTTCCGGCGAAACGTGGTGTCGCTGGCAGTAGAGTTGAAGGAAGTCCGAGGCCGTCTGGCTTCGAAGGAGCACTCGTTTGCTCGCGAAACCCTAACACGACAGGCATGTGACTCGTTTGGTTTTTAGTGCATTTTTAACCCAGTATTTACTTGGAAAATGATTTCGATTTTCTACTTTTCGTTGTTTTTTATAGAAGTTGTGGTGGTTTTTGTGGGACCGTCAAAGTTTGTGATTAGTTTCTCCAAATTTTGGGTAGTATTAGTTTGTTAAAGTTGTATCCTGTTTGGGGTATTATTTTATTTTATTTTTCAGGAGGCAGAGATCAGAGCCAAGAACATGGAGGACGAGATCTGTAGGTTGCAGAAGAGCTTAGAGGAGAGAGGTGGGCAGCTTCAAGCATCAGCTTCTACTTCCGAGAAGGTTCTATTCGTCACTTTTCAATTGTATGTACATACAAAATTTATACCTGGCTTTTTTATTTCTTTATCTAAGTGTGTAATCTCTGTTGATCCTTTGGATTTAGAGCTTAATTCCATCATCTTGAGGGTTTTGGCTGTTTTTATTAGTTGATCTGATGCCTCTAGGATCTTGCTGTTTAGACTTTAATCTATCAACAAAAAAATCTCATCCATTTCGGCTACTGGTAGTCTCAGTTGTTTGTCTTTTGTTTGATTGGGAATAGTAATTATGTTATACTTTTGAAGGTTAAATGGTTCAAAATTTTTTTTTTGGGCTTCAAAAATCAAACCATTGCCAGCTTTCTGTCAATAGTTTTTCTAGAGGTGGGGCACTTGGTCAAGTCCTATGGAACAAAATTTTCTTGCAATTTTCTGTATTTTTGTGTTTTACTTCATTTTATTGTTTTAAGGCTCAATTTGTAGTGCTCAAGAGCTGCAATAGAAATCTACCCAAAAAAAAATATTATTAATACTAAGTAGGCAACCAAGCTGAGATCGGATTTGTACAACCCAAATGTCAGAGCCGGCACTGGTGCTATAGTGCCATCTGTTGGGGGAGAAAGTGATTGGAGGTTCTGTTCATTAATTACAAAGATGGGAAAACAAACTTTGTCCTACTGTTCAAAATTGTTTCCAGTTCTGATAGCAAATGCTTGTTTAATGTGGTTACTACTAGTGAATTTCCTAAAGCAAGTGACTTCCCATTGGTTTATCCTTATTGGGACGTTATTGTACTTGTGACAATTAGAGCCTGTCTATACTTCTACTTGTGAATTTTAAGTTAGAATTTTCCAAGTGAATTGGTGACATTTTAAGTTGGAACTTTGAAATACTGGCACTGCCAGTGACATTTTACTAAATGAACCTCTACAGGGTAGTATCCTTTTCGTGATCTTTCTAAACAATTGCATTAAACAGTTTGGAGTGATGCAATTGTAATCTCTGGCTGTTGGTCAGATGACAACCAGTAGATGGATCAAGTCCTTCAACAGATTTTCCGTTTTTAAACTGAAGTCAAGAATCTGTTGATAATACTTCTTTTATAGTGCATGTAGTCTGTAAGTGCAGCAGTTTTGTGTTTACTGTTGAAACATTTAGTAGTCCTCAACGTGGTGATGTAATTCCAAATGCAGTTCCTCAAGGAGCTGGATGACCTCAGATCACAGCTTTCAGCTACTGAAGCAACTGCTGATGCAAGTGCTGCATCAGCTGAATCTGCGCAAGTTCAGTGTTTGGCACTATTAAGGGAATTAGATGAAAAAAATAGCTCACTAAAAGAGCACGAGGTTCGTGTAAATAGGCTGGGAGAGCAATTGGATCTTCTTCAAAAAGATCTCCAAGCAAGGGAATCTTCCCAGAGGCAACTGAAAGATGACGTGTTAAGAATTGAGCATGATATCATGCAAGCACTCGCTAAAGCTGGAGCAAGAAAAGATTGTGAATTGAGGAAGCTATTAGATGAGGTTTCTCCCAAAAATTTTGAAAAGATTAATAGACTTTTGAGTGTGAAGGATCAGGAAATCGCCAAACTTAGGGATGAAATAAGGATTATGTCTGCCAACTGGAACCTCAAAACGAAGGAATTGGAATCACAGGTATGTCCTTTTGGTTGCTTATGTAAACTAGCTCTGGTTCTGGTTTGTTTATGAGCTTTTGCTCTGGTTGTTGTAACAGTTGGAGAAACATAAGAGGGCTGACCAAGAATTGAAAAAAAGGGTTTTAAAGTTGGAATTCTGTCTCCAAGAAGCTCGTAGTCAGACACGAAAGCTCCACAGGGTAATTATTTATTTCATATAGATGCATACTTCTAGCTGAAATGTAATGCATGCAATGTTGATGCAGAGGTATTTGTTTGCTTGCTATTGGTCCTATACTTTTACTTTGTCAAAGGAATACCTTGTGATTGCGTATTTTTCCAGTGAACATTTAGGTTTTTATGTACTAGATGGTCCACCCCCAGTAATTTGCTAGTGGCCTGTGATGCTCTACTATCTAGATTCTTCTTTGCACAAGTTTTGGTTCTCCTCCCACTAAATGTCTGCAACCTCATGGTGGATAAGTTTGAAATTATCTGTTGTATGTAAAAGCTGCCAGTGTTCATATTTTAAATTTAGTTTTTCAAAAAGAAGTTCATTAGTATTTTTAGAGGCAAAAAAGCAGAACAAAAGAAATAAGCTTAAACAGTAAATTAACTGCGTTAAGAGAATCAACTGCTTTTGTTAGTCATTAGACTCCGCTCACAAGTAGTTCTTGCCTTTTTCTACGTGGTGTGACAGATGGGTGAGAGACGGGACAAAGCTCTGAAAGAACTCAGGGATCAGCTAGCAACAAAGCAACCGGGTGGAGCTTCTGGTATTGAAAAACAAAACTTATGGGAAACCTCTGGTTTCAAGATTGTGGTTTCTATGTCAATGTTGACCTTAGTCTTGTTCTCTAAGCGATAGAGTTGGACTTATTTAGGTCTTAGCGTATACAAATTGCAGGTACCTTAGAAGTCTTCTTGAGGTAATCGAGAAATCTGTATTTGCTTTTTCTTTTTACAAATTGTAGTAAGAGACAGTTTTCCTTTTCCTAAATATCAAGCCGCTTTCCATTTTGGTTGCCTAATAAAGTATCACGGCTGAGCCCCTCTTCTGTTGCTCCTTTATTGAACTGCATTTGCAGGAACGCATTAGCGTTGTCACCAAAATAACTAGGAGGCGTAGCTTGATTAGCTAAAATTTGTTTAATCACGTCTGCTGTTAGTGGCCTATGAGTTGCAAAGAATGGTGATGACAACCCAAGCATATTTCTTTCCTGTGAAAAGTCTTCATTTAGGTACCTTTTCTCCATGTGGTTGCCTGTGTCTTTTGCCCCTTCCCCCTTCCCCCCAATCCCCTAGCCTTTTTTTTCCCTCCCACTTCTTGGTAAACACCAAATTAAATGTCTTACTCTTCCCCTGGGACATTGCAAATGGAATTTCTCAAATCTCCTTTTTTTTTTTTTGTGAAGTTGAATCTCTCACCTATGTGAGTCCTAAAATTTGCAGATGGTTGAAATTGGAAACTATAGTACCAATTTTCTATCGAAGGTGAAAGTGTAAATGACATCCAAGGCAAAAGTTTGAGGGGGACACTCTTAACTTGGGACTTATATACTTGAAACACATAGATTCTTTCCTGGGTAAGACTATTAGTGTAAAATAACCATTGACTAGATCTCAGAGTAGCAGGAACTTTGTACACGGAGCTGCTAATTTTTTTAATTTCTGGGGAAACATCTGGTTTTGGTTTACCAAAGATTACACTTCACGATTAGATCTCTATTTTAGCTGATACATATTGAATATTGCTTTATAAAATGCTTATACGGGCTTACTATATTGCACTCGGTGAAAATGAAGAGGTTTCTATGGCATTTCGCAAACGTGAAATAATTGAAAACTCAAAAAGGGAAAAGTTCGATTCAAATGTCATTATTGCTTCAACGCTATTAAAAAATATAGAAAGGGAAACCAATAAATGAATTGATTATAGCATTGTCATTGCTAATTTTGCCACGAAAACTGTGATTGTTTTTGTTGCACTTGTACCTTGCTTTTATCCGTCACTAGTATGGTATCCTTGGGTTCCATTACAATGAGTAAAACACCACTTATGACTGATTATTATTCTAATTGATGAACCACAAAATTGTGAGGCCTAACTCTAGTTATGGAGCTCTTTTGACTTGGATGTTGAAGCTGTATTGTGACACTCCAACCAGGTAGTGGTGTCAATTGTGAGGTCGGACATTTGGGAGAGTCTCAATGGACGTTCGGATGGGTGGTCAAAAATCTCGTATCGCTTGGTGAATGTAAAGTTCAGAGCTATATATAATCAATCATACCTTGTACATGCCTTTTAAAGCCGTAAGGATGGGTGACCTACTGGGAAATCTACGGAACTTGGGCGGCTAAGGCAGATAATATTGTACAAGACCGGAGCGGATCGTTACATGTATGATTATTGAGTAAGCGCAACATCCCTATGTGCGGAACTCTGAATTCGTAAAATAACAAACGACTAGAACCTCCTTTTGCTACAAGCAGCCTAACTGCCTTGCTAGGTAGAATCCAAACACATACTTACGTACATAAATGTATAGATACATATAAAGTAGCGAAACATGAAAAGCACTACATGCTATGCTGCATCATTTTGAAACTTCACTGCAAAAAAAGAAGCTCGACCTAACCAGTGAGTAGTTTGAGCACAATGGTAATATCAGATTTCAGCCCTGGGGTACTCATCACCTATTTTCTACCCTGTGAGTTGATTCATGCATAAACTGGTTCTGCCTACACTCTGGATTGCTGTTTCTATGACTTTTTGATCTGTCAATGTCCATGGCGAAGTATGTGCCTCTACTTGTCTAGAATGAATCTTCCTGTGACTACCGATATTACTGTGAGGATACAGCCAGTGAATGGCTGCAAAATGGTTGCCATGGATGTTGAGGAGCTGACAGTAGGAGGGTTTTCGCCAAAACCTGTTGTGCTACCTGAAGCAGGGTTGCTAGAATTCATTACTGCGGGAGGAGAACTGTAGCTGCAAATGAGATTTGAGGAAAGTGTTAATTGTCCATAACAGGGAAAAAAAATTGTAGCACATATTCTGTATTGGCAGATTAGAAAACCTTACACAGGAAAAGTTCCTCCTGATGATGGCGTTGTTGTTGGGGTTGGAGTTGCCGTTGTTGGGGTTGGAGTCGTCGTTGGTGGTGTTGGGGTTGATGGAGTCGTTGTTGTTGGTGGTGTTGGTGTTGATGGAGTGGTTGTTGTTGGTGGAGACGACGATGATGGGTAAATGCATGTTCCAGTGCCTGCACATGTTTCAAAAGGATATCAAGAATGTTTTGGGTTTTTGAATCATAAGAGTATGGCCAGTTAATGCATCATTGGGTGTCCTAGAGGAATAAACGGGGGAATCTCCCCCTTTTGTCACAAGGCGTGGTTTGACTATGAGAAAAACAATTCCTATGTTTAGGTGCAGAATTTTTAAATTATGCGAAGGCTATTTGCATAAATTTTAAAAAGTTAATAGCAAGAAAAGCAAAAACAACTCTCAATGCTCTTACGAAGTAGTGAAGAGTAAACTACTCGTGTTGGCATGGAAGTCGTTAATTCATCATTGGGTGACCTAGAGGAATAGACTGGGTAAAGACCTTATGTTTGGCATCCAATGCACAAAGTGATTGTCCTTGGACTCTAACTAACAATTTGAAGATTGGTGGGCTGAGTTTTCAACCTAGAGGTTGAAGCATACGTGGAATAAACCCTAAAGTTCAATTCTGTAGATTGCTACTGTTTCAACACCCCCATTAACGGGGGTTGGGTTTAAACTGGCTTATTTACCAAGAGAGTGTCCTCTTGTTGGAAACATAATGAGTAGTTTTTAGACCCAATTATCATTTATGCTCTTACTTGGATTGATGTTGGTTATCGTGGCCGTGCCTCCAAAATCACAGCTAGTTTGGGCTGGCTGCTTTTGATAATAGCTGTTGAAGGCGTATGATGCGTGATTCTGAAGAGAATTCGGATTGTAGCAGCTCGAACCCTGCTGGATCGCTGAACAATCCGCGCCTCCAATCCCACAGGCATAATCAAGCGCTGCCTGAAGTGAAGTATCCCCTGATCCGCTTTTCGCCACGCACCAGCTCTGCCCTGTTACTGCCGCTGGAGGACCTGTTGTTGCAGGAGGCACTGGATTCGTGACCGGAGTGGTGGCTGGAACGCCAGTTGATGGGGGCTGGTATGTTGTTACAGGGTTGGTTACCGGTTGAGCCCCTGGCACTGTGCCAGGTGTTGTGACCGGATTGGTGGTTGGTGCCGCCGGTGGATTTACAGGATTTGTGGATGGAACTGTCGCAGATGTTGAACCGGGATTGGTAGAGGGAACGGTGACGATTGTCGGTGTTGGGTTGGTTTCTGGTGAGACGGTGACCGGTGTTGTTGGTAGAGTGGTTGTGGGTGGGTATAGTGTGTCATGTTGAGTTGTTTTGTAGTGTAACTTGTGAAGGAGTTGTCTGTGGGAATACTGATATATCTGCTCTCCTCTTTTGAGCTCTTTCTCCTTGAACTGTTTTAGTGGATACACTTCAACAAAAGGAAAAAACAAACCAGTTCATTGGATCAGAGAGAGAGAGAGAGAGAGAGAGAGAGAGAGAGAGAATCCAATTCTTCAACATGAGAAATACTTAAAGTGCACTCACCTGAAATGCAGATAGTAAGAAGAAACAGGAGACACGTCAAGAGGGGAGTGGAAGCTCCTTCAACCATTATAGCAAGAGGAGTTTGTGGGTATAGGAGGTGATCCAGCCAATTTTCTACTGTGTAGTATCCAGTGGGAGCAATTTTGGAGAGAGAGAGTGAGGGGGAGAGAGAGAGAGGAGGGGAGAGGGAAGTGTTGAAGATAAAAGCTGAGAGGAAGGGAGGAGAACAAAGGTGGAAAAGAAAGTAAAAGGAGGGGATGATGAATATGTTGCAACGATAAAATAAAAAAAGTGGTTACTTTGACACGAAGGATGGAGTTTGAAAATTTTCTGCCTCTCAACAGTGCAAAGAATCCATGCCTTTTTTTACCTTTTGAATTTCTTAAAATTTCAAAATTAATAAAGAATCTCAAATCTAAAGCATCAGTCTGCAAGTGGCAATGCCCAATGGTGATTGGTCCGCACTTTTTTTCTTTTGGTATTTTTTTTAAAGTTTCTTACGAGGCTTGGTATTTAACATAGTTATTAACGTGGTGAAAAGACAAAATTTTCTTTTGTTTATCACGGTCTTACATTACGCATAACAGGACATACTGTCCGATAGTTAAACGGCGTTTAAATAATTTTTGAACCATTTTTTAAACGTTAAAAATAATATAATTTTAAAACACAAAATGTTTTATTGTGTACAATGTGACAAGAGACTCTACCGTTAGCCTTCCAATGAAATCAGAGTGTGGAAAGTAGACAAAACTAGGATCATCAGAAATGATGATTCCTTGTTTCCGTTAGCTT
>JABCMJ010028616.1:0-14108 GCA_014822125.1 Arbutus unedo | reverse complement strand
CGCCGGAAAATGTACTGTAGCTGTCGGAGGAAGAACTGTTGATGGGGCTCAAAGAAACTATAAACGGCACATGGTATTTTAGGGTTATTTAACCCTTAATTGTCTTTCTAATCCATATATATATATATATATATATATATGTAATAACGTATTTACCTCCGAAAAATAAAAAAAAATAACAAAAAAGCCCCTGCCGTGTCGGATCCGGGTCACTCCCGTGTCGGACGCGTGTCCGACACGTATCCCCCTTCGAACAAATTTAAAAATTACGTGGACACGTTTTCCGGCGTGTCCCGTACGTTTTCCGGCGTGTCTCCGGCGTATCCGTGTCCCCGGAGTGTCCGACACGCATACGAGGACCTCCGAAGCGTGTCCGTGCTTCATAGGCAGCTTGTATACAAACAGTCATGTTGATCATACTATGTTTATTAAGGGAAGTGTTACTAAGATCGCTGTCCTTACTGTTTATGTTGATGATATAATAATGATAGGCAATGATATGGATGAGATTCTTAATCTCAAATCTAGTCTTGCTCAAGAATTTGAGATTAAAGATTTAAGATTACTGAGGTACTTTCTTGGAACGGAAGTGGTAATGTTTGATAGGGGTATTTTTATCTCCCAACGGAAGTACATACTTGATCTCTTAGAAGAAATAAATATGTTGGGTTGTAGACCTGCAAATTCCCTTACTGAGGCGAATCATCATCTTAGTGGAGACTTGGGGGAGCGCACTAATAAGGAGAGATATCAGCGCTGTGACTACCAACCTTATTCTATCGCCTCTCACTATATTCTATTCCCTTAGCAGTCAGGGTACCGTTGGAACAATTCATTATTGCATTTATCAACAAACTTCTTGATTAATACATGGCTTGCTAAATAACCAAACTATCACGTTCAAGCGTGGCGTTTCATATGTAAAAGATGTCTTTAATCGCAAAATAACCTCACCCTTACCATGCTTTAATAAACACACAAGTAATGACAACATATTTGAACTCGGCTCTTGATTATGTCGTGTTTTGTCTTTCTAGTGCGTCACGGATTCCTTTCCTCGTATCCTACATTCCATAGAATGTCTCATTAATCAACCATGTCTAACTCATTTAAACAAACTCAAGTCTTATGTTTTCAGCCTTCTCGATTCTCAAGTGGCTCGAGACACCTAAGATACATTCTAGATTAGGTATAGGAATCACAAAATGTCATCACATTGGTTGAAGGACCCTCGACTTCACTATGTATCAAAACCAGACTACTGCTAACTCTGTCTCAAGCCAATCGTGAGACCGGTCGACTGTCCAAGGTGACGACCAAACATTGCAGGTTCCTGGTTTGCTTCTATTCTTCCATGGCTAACCCCCTCTTTCTCCATTAAACCTTTCTAATACTCTAAACTAAGGCTATACCAATCCTAATATGAGGTAAGAACTAAGAACTACCAACCAACTCATGAAGGAAATTAAAGATTGGTACCTAATTCCGAATTCTGGGTTTGGAGAGCTGCTTCTCCAAAATGGTCTCCTCCTCCTTCAATGGATTCTTTCTCTTCTCCCTCCCTCTCTCTCTCTCTCTCTCTCTCTCTCTCTCACGGTTTATAGCAGAAAATGAGGAGGATTGAGGTGCTTCAATGGCTTATATGCAAGTCTTGAAGAGGCACGCTTGAGGTGTCTTCAAGTTGCTCCATGGCAAACGTAAAATCATTCCTCTATGACTTTACCCAAACAGCTTACCCACTGCGCCCCCCCAAGAAAATCATCAAATGTTCCTCACCCCCTGGCATTATACGGTCAAGCCCCGGAAATCTTACCACATATCTAATGTTATTTCGAGATTAATTCTTGATCCCTGATAAATTAAATAAACCCCCAATTAAGTTCAAATTAATTCCAAGTTAACCGATAACAATGTCGATATTAGCCTTCATTGTTCGGATTTCAGGTTGGGGTCTGACAAAAAAATAATGTAAAGTGGATGTGTGATGAGACTAGTAGACACGGGATTAGATATCAAAATATAATTAAATAGCTAGGGCTAGCACTACAGATAAGTTGCAAGAATATAGGCTAAGGTGGTTTATTCACATAAAACAAAGACTAGTAAATGCAATGGAAAACAAAAGCGAATTTAACTCTTAATGTAATCGTGGTGCCCAGCTCAACCTAAATTAATGACATGGGACGCTATGATGAAAAGGGATATGAGATCATCAAATCTAATTGAATGTGCAGCCCATGATACAGTAGAAGGGGAAAAAATAATCTCAATAGCCGACCCCAATTAATTGGGACACGATTCGGGTTACCGCCCTAATAAAAGTGGCATGTATTTGGCAACATGAGTGAATGCATGGTCCATCAACTAAGAAGAGAGTTTTGAAAGAGTTGGAGGCCAATAAATGGCACATAGGATAAGACTTCTGCATCTTTTTTCTAAAGAAAGGCACAATTGTTGCAGTGGTAAAAAATAACTCCTCACTCCAACAGAAAAATGAATGTTCATTCTATATCCAATTCCAACACAACATAACCGGTAAGCATCCTCCGACCATACACACAATTCATATTTTTGCACATTTTGGCCAGTACTACCCTTATGTTTCAACATAAATGAAAAAAAATAAAGAAAATTGAATTGTTTCATACTTTTAGCCTAGTCAACGTGTCTAACATTTGATATTCATGCCAAAAAAATAACTCTTAATGTGATTGTGGTGCCCAGCTCAAACACACATCACGGCAACAAAGAGCAACACCATGTACAAGCCTACCAGTATGCTTGCTAGTATGTACACCTGAAACCAGTGTATTACAAGAATATGGCTAAAATTCTTACTGTCGTTCCTATCACAGCATCTGTCGCGAGAGTTGCCTTGAGAACACCACTCTGTAGATAACAAAGTAAGGGACAAATATTAGCCTGCTGATAAAAACAACACTCTAGTACTTGAGCCCACACATCTGCAAAAAGTGACAGGAAACACGAGTGAAAAGGAAATCAGCTTGGACATTTAAAATGCGTTCAGCAATTTATCTTAAGTATTTGCATTCTGTCACCTAATACCAGCGCATCTACAAATGCAGGCTATGAGGAAATAACCTATGTGCACTCATGTATATACCAAACAAATATGCAGATGCACACAAGATAAATCGTTATACATACAATACTACATATGTTGTGTTGGAAGTGTAATATATCAGATATATAATTAGGGATTTGATTACAGTGTGATATGGTAGGTTTGCTTTAGTGTAATATGGTAGGATTTGATTTAGGGAATCGATTTGATTTGATTGTGTAAGAGATTTGTATTTCCTTTCTTGAGTCTGTATAGTGTCCTATATATTGTGCCTCCTAGAAGAAGAATACACAAAAAAATCATTCTAACATGTTGATACTACAAAATTTATATGCGAGAACACAACATCAAATAGAAACTCCAAAATTTTGCACAGAATGACAACTACGTACGTAACCTGGATGATCATCGCACATTAATGATCAAGAATGAATGCTACATTTTTTTGTTGAGTAGGCAAAACAATTTAATTTGATGAACAATTGACATCTCTTTAAGTGTCTTCAAAGTTATTGGACATGAATACGAAATAAACTCGACCACACAGATAATGCATATCCTGGATGAATAATATTCAGGCAATTCCTGGCTAATAGTTCCAATGTTGCTAGAAGTGGTACCCCATATTTGCTGGCCATATTTGAGCACAACATACATTCATGTCCCGCCAAAAAAACGATAGGTCTACAATCAGGAGGGACCAAAGGACTCCACGGAAACCACTGGACATTGCATGTTGCAATTCGCAATGCAAGCATTGGTGTCCCATTGTTACAGCATACAAGTGGGACCTACCATATTCTAAAAGAAGGTCGTAGCCTCAATGAGAATAAGAACTGTAAATACCTATTTCCACATTTGTTTAGTATTGAGGGACGGTAGGTAGGTCTTTTCCTTGTACTATATATATATATATATATATATAGATATATAGATACATATATTTATATCTATATAATAATTGTGTATATTAAAATTTATACCACGTCCATACGACGGGAAAAGAAGCCACTAGGGATAGTGCTGGCCAAGGCAGAATGATCATGGGGCAAAATAGAAGCAGAACCAGAGGCGGATACAGAAGCCTGATGGAGGCCACTAAAGGCCTCACTAAGAGAGGGTAAGTCCCGAGCACCTAGACATCGTAGGATGAAGACAAATCAAATAAGACCCGAGCAACATGCATAGACTGACGTTCGTGCAACATAATATGAATATCAACATAAATTGGTTGACAAATATTAAGCTTCTCACGAATACCACGAAAACTTAGCGTAATAATCTTCTAGACACAACTCTCCAAGTGATAGAGAGAAATAAGTTTGATGGAGATCACAAGTTCTACATAGATTATTAACAACCAAATATAATTCCGCAGTCTAACACTAAACAAGTTTAGCAGTGGGTAAGAAAATCAAAGCATCACTAATTTGAGTCTCTTTTCTATTCCATAACTAAATACAAACCCGAGCATTCCGGGCCGTCCATGTAGTAAACATAGAGTCAATATCTTTTGGGAGGGGGTAATCAGTTAACATATGAAGTCACATCTTTCCAATATAACGTACCTCAACAGCCTTAGTCCAAGTAGCATAATTTTTTCCATTCAATCTTATAGTGATAGGTAACAACTTTGGAGACAGGAGTTTCGGAAAAACTAGCAGCAACAGTAGATGAGGAACCAACAATAGTACTTGAAGTCATATTTATGAATGATGGAATAGGAAGAGCAAAAACGCAACAATCAACCCAAAAACAACTACTAATGAATGACCAATTAACTGATCAACGTGCAAAAGTCATCACCAATGAAAACTGATAACAGATCCAAACTTGTGAAGCCAACATAGTTCAAGAAAAGCCACAACCAATATGACTACCAATGAGGTCAAAACGAGATAAACACGTTACCAACACGGCACAATTATGACGATAAGATCAATTGGACCAACGAGCAGCGGAACAAGTATTTTTAAAGGACACTCATTAGCAATATCAAAAACTGTTGAAAATCGTGAGCAACAGGCGAGAAGGACGAACATACTACAAACATCAGTGAAAATGCAACGATGGTGAACAAGAAGGGAGGGTTTGGCGGTCATATGATGGCGAGGAGTGGAGGGTTAGGGTCAGATGGTGATTTGGTAATGGCGATAGCTTTGTTTGATGACGACGACGATGATTGAGGGTTAGGTGAGGCAACGACCTGGTGGTCGACGGTGGCAGCAGATGGGTGTTAGGTTTAGGCTTAGGTTTGGTTGGCTCTGATGCCATGTTGTGGGGAAGAAAGAAAAATTGTTTAGACGAGTCAAGGGAAGGTAGTCGTGGGGGCTTTGTACCTTACTTTGGTCATGGCGGACAAGGTTTCGATTGTGGTTCAGTTGGCGTGCGTCAAGGTGAGGTGGGCGTGGTCATGACAGTGTGCCCCAATATTGTACTTGTTGCAATGGTGATAACCATACTATAGAGTGTTGTTGGGATCTATGTGGCTGTCCTTCTACACATTGGATTACAGTTTTTGAAGATGACGGCCACCATCGAGTTCTTCTAGCTCAGAGCCCAGTGTGGTTACCACCCCAGAGAATGAGTATTATCTACACAATCATCTCAACTGCCATCGACTTCCAATGCTACGTTGGCTCATAAAGGTCAACCTTTTACTTGTCTTGCTACTCTTACCCTTGGGTTATCAAGTCCAGTGCATCTGATCATATAATAGGTGTTTTTACTATTTTTTTTGGTTGTCATCCTTCTGGCCAACCCTCTCGTGTCACCTTGGCTAGTGGTTCTACATCTTATGTTACTGGTTTGGGTCTATAAGTCTAAATTCATTGATTTCGTTGGATACTATCTTCAACATTCCTCGTTTTCCTTTTAGTCTTGTGTGTGTTAGTAAAATTGCTAAATCGTTGAATTGCTCCATTAATTTTTTCCCTAGTGTTATATTTTCCAAGAACTCAAGACGGAGAGGAACATTGGTGGTGGAGCTGCATGTGGTGATCTATACTACTTTGGAGATGGCAACCTCCCTAACTCAGTTGCACTTCAATCTAACCATATCAGCATCATTGTTCCCTCGGTCTCTATTTAGACAGTGGTGCGTCAAGTCCTTTTTATTGAGTCCATTCTGATATTTAGAGTCCTATGCGTGCTCCATCACGCTTTGCATTTCAATATTTCGTTATTTTTGCGGATCATTACTCCCATGTCACATATGTTTATTTTATGAAAGAGATATCCGAGTTGTACTACATTTCTAAATCCTTATATTTTCGTGATGTTTTATCCACATTTTTTGATCACCATGGTATTCTTTAACAGTCCTCTTGTGCTTGGATTCCACAACAAAATGGAATTGTCGAACGCAAGTTTCGACATCTATTACAAGTTACACGATCTCTGTTATTTCAAATGCACTTCGTGTATCTTCCCCAAATCTTTTTGGTGATGTTGTCCTCATTGTTGGGTATCTTGTCAATTGGATGCCTTCTACGGTCTTAGAGGATCAAATACCATAAAATGTGCATTTGTAGTTGTCCACCCCATTCACTACTCGTTATGATATTTTAATGCACGTGTAATGTTCATGCTTTTGATTCTGGAGGGACAAATTTGATCCCACTCCATCAAATGCGTTTTTAGGGGTTATTCTCACTTTTAGTGAGGTTATAAGGGTTACTCTCCTCCCCTTCATCTTCACTTTGTGTGTGCGAATGTTAAATTCAATTAGTATTTACCTTTCTCCTGTTTTCCTCACCTGTGAATCGATCTCACTATGTGCTCACTTAGTTTCCTCAACGCACACATACAAACACCCCCACCCCCACCCCCACCCCCACCCCCTAACCAACGCCGCCGCCCTTGCAAGTCTATGTTCACCGGCCCAAAGTTTTGCTCGCTTCATTCCAACCCACAACTCTATCGCCAAATTCACTTGCTTATCCCGACTCCCTCCCTACTTCTTTTTGCAAAGATATTCGTACTTTTACTTCTCATCCTATTGCTCACTATGTCTCTTATGTCCTCCTCCCTTCATACCTTTACTACTTCTGTTTCGTCTGTCTTTGTTACTTACCATGTTCAGGAGGCTCTGTGTCTTTCTAAATGACAGACATCTATGGAAGATGAGATGTCTGGTCTTCATCATAATGGTACTTAGAGAGTTGGTTTGTCTTCTCCAAGAAAAACCATTGGGGTGTTGTTGGGTGTCTAAGGCGAAGTACTATCCGGATGGATTTGTTGAGCGTTACAAACCAATGTTCACTATGCGGATTTTTTCTCATGTTGTACAATTAGCTCGATTCGACTTCTTATCTCTCTAGCTGTCAATCTTGGTTGGCCTTTAAATCGGTTAGATGTCAAGAATGCCTTATCCATGATGATCTTGTTGAGGAAATCTACATGGAGCAATCACCTGGGTTTGTTGTTTAGGGATCACAATCAGGTGTGTCGCCTTCAGAAAGCACTTTACAAGCCCAAACAGACTCCTAGAGCTTGGTTTGGCAAGTTCAATGATGCAGTCTTGCAATTTGGCATGCGTTGTTGCCAGTTTGATCGTTATGTCTTTTCTCTCACATCTGACCGAGGAAAAATACCATTGATTATTTATGGAGATGGCATATTATTGCAGGAGATGATCAGCAAGGCATTACTGAGCTGAAAGATTTCCTAAAACGACAGTTCATACCAAGTATCTAGGTAGACTGCGATACGTCTTGGGTATTAAGGTGTCATGGCATATTATTGCAGGAGATGATCAGCAAGGCATTACTGAGTTGAAAGATTTCCTAAAACGACAGTTCATACTAGTATCTAGGCAGGTTGCGATACTTCTTGGGTATTAAGGTGTCAAGATTGAAGGATGCAATTAATTTGTCTCAAAGAAAATATGACTTCGAGATTTTTGAGCAGACTGACTTTTTGGAATCAAGACCCTTATGGATTCAATTGTCAAACTGTGGGTTTATTAAGGGCAATTACTCTCTTATCCTGACCAGCATCGTAGCTTGGTAAGTTGAATTATCTTACCATAATACGTCCTGATATATTATTTGTAGTAAGCTTGGTAAAGTCAGTTTATACCTGCACCTCTACTTCCTCATTGGGAAGATGTTCTTCAAATTGTGAAGTATAGTAAGGCTCATCATGGACATGTTTTATTGAACGAGTGGTCATTTCAGGTCGAGACATTTACTAATTTAGATTGGAGAGAGGACCATCTGACGAGAGATCCACTACTAGCTATTGTGCTTTCCTTGGTGGAAATGTTGTTACTTGGAAGAGTAAAAGACAAATTGCAAGATCTAGTGCCATAGCAGAATACGAGCCATGACACACTACAATACGAGCAATGACACACACTACAGGAGAGATCATTTGGGTGTGATCCTTCCTTGAGGAGATTGGTTTTGGTGTACAATTGCCCGTGAGTATGTAACGTGATAATCAAGCGGCGATTCACATTGCGTCTAATCTTGTTTTTTCCAAAAGGACAAACCACATCAAGGTAGATTGCTACCTTGTTCGAGAAAAGGTTGACAATGGCGTGATAACAACTCCATTTGTGTCAACAGCAACTCAATCAGCTGATATCGTTATGCAAGCTGCGTTTAGAGCTATTATGAAACAAGTTGCGTTTTTATGATGTCTATGTCTCAACTTGAAGTGAAGTGTTAAAGAGTTATTTTCATATATGTTTTAGTATTATTTGAGTGAGGGTAGTTAGGTCATGATTCAAGAGCTGTCTCTCAGACAAATAAAATGAGTGTTTGCAACGCATACCATAAAAAGGGTACTAATTAAGCCGACCATTAATAACTACTTTGAACACCAGGAGTGGTCTGATCCCTTATTTAATCAGCCCACTCTTAGAAACATGAAACAAAAGCAAACTCGCATAGTTTGGAGCCCAGCTCCTACTACTTCTTCATAAGTGAGGTAAGGTACTTCTTTCAATTTGAATAGGGTGTCACCCTTCTTTCAGTTTGAGTAGAGCGTCGCCCTTCTTTGGTTGAAGTAGCCACAACTTTGGTCGTAGTCCGTTTAAACAAATAAACCTAGTCCACTTGCAGCCATTTTTC
The DNA here is from genome assembly GCA_014822125.1 of Arbutus unedo. Classification (NCBI taxonomy): domain Eukaryota; kingdom Viridiplantae; phylum Streptophyta; class Magnoliopsida; order Ericales; family Ericaceae; genus Arbutus; species Arbutus unedo. Next base: position 4,943 of record JABCMJ010028616.1, on the reverse strand, counting down.
TAAAAATGACCAAGTTTAATTACTTTACCAATCACTCGCCCTCGTATTATAAGATTCTCCCCCAAGGCAAAGACCTAACTACCCTCACTCAAGTAATACTAAAACATATATGGAAATAACTCGCGATGTGTGTGCGTGTGTGTGTGTGTGTTTATTATATATGTATGTATATTAGGGCATGAAAAACATCCTAAACACTTTTTCTTTCTCCCTCACAAGCAACACTATCAATGTGGTAGTAATGAGATGATAAGATTGACGTTAATGTGGTTATGATTGTGCTTTGATAAAGCACGAGGCCCAAAAAGGAGTAAATTGCATAATAAAAGTTAAACAAGGTCTCCAGATGGGTCCAAACTATTAAATTACTAATTGTGCAAAAAGCTTAAGTCATTAGGAGAAAAATCCAACAATTTATATCAAGCTATCAACACCCTCCCTCACGTGTAACCCTGTCTTACACGTGGAGATGCAAATATAGATAGATCGGAACAAAATACAAAAGAGAGAAACAGAATGCGATCAGATAAAAATTGCAGACTGAAAGACTTAAACCAAAGAGCTCGCCCAAATTAAGCTCTGATACCATGTTAAGTTACCAATTTTCATTAAAGCTTTAAGTTGTTAGGAAATGCGTCCAACAATGCATATCAAGCTCTTCAACAAAAACACCCATTCAATACAAACCACTTAAAAGAGCCATTGGTAAATTGAGATACATCGCAAAATGAAAAGTACAAGATCGAGGATGTTCAAATTGGGAAGAAAAAAAAACTTGAAAAGTAGAAGGGAAATATCGAACTAGAAACTATGTCAACTTTAATCCTTCAAGGAAAAATAAAAGATGAACTTCATCACAACTTCATAATTCGATAACTTTCATGTTTCAACCAAATTTTGGAACCAGATAGTGCTATTTTAGGAAAAATGCAAGGTTATGTTGATGGATAGTGAGATAAACTCCACCTTGTTATCGGATATTAAATAGAACAATTTTTAAATTTTGAATACATGCATGCATACTTAAATATAGTAGTCCAGAAAGTCAAATAACACACCATATGAAATTATGCAACAACCTCAAACCAGTTATCCAAGACCTTTGATGCTGGCGATAATAGAAGGTCCATCAAGTCCCTGAAAAAACAGTAAGTAAAATTAAGGAAAAGAATGAGATCACAGCTCACAAACATGGATACTTAAAGGCTCTTTGTGGCGAACGTGTGGCCAACGAACTTTGAACTTGACTATTGTTTAGTTCGTGGTCACAGACCAACACATCAACACTCAAATGACAATACATGGAGCCAGAAACTCTTACACCATATCTTTCTCCCCCAAGGAGATAGCCTGCTTCAGGAAATGAGCCCAAAATTCTGATTTTTGTAGCTTATTCCTCATCCGGGCACTAAAAGATGAAACACCTTGCAAAGTTCCTGGAGCAGGCAAATCCAGAAGTGGATCCATGAACTCACAAAATTTCTCTAGCTGATTCTCGTAGCTGCATACTTGAACACAGGATTCAAAGACAAATAGAGATTAACATCCTTCAAAACAAAATCAAAGTCTCAAAGCTTAAAATAGAGATGCAAACCAACTTCAGACATTCTTTGTAGTATTCCAAATTTTTGTTTATCAGCCAGCCTAGAGATTCTGATTGGAATAATAATGCAAGTAAGAAGAGAGATAAAATTGCTCTAACCCAAATGACATAATGCGAAGACCTAGGATATAGAAGATCAGAACATAAATGATTGGACAGATCTGGATTCTTATATATCCACTCATGATACTTCATGAGCTACAACTATTCATTGACTTTTGGAAATGTATACAAGCATATGACCAATTACTGGGTATATAATGCACTACAAAGATCTGATGATTAATTACATGACAGAAGAAATAGACTAGATCTGTTATATGAAGCATCAGAAACCAATCATTTATTGGCATCCACATCCCAGTTGAATACAATGTCTATAAGCTTAAGGAGTAGCCAAATCCAGTTTTTCTGCTGTTACATTTGGTGGACTTTCTCTTTTTGCGCTCAGAGGGTCACGATAATCATGAAATCTCTGTGTAATTGAAATATTTGACTACTTAACTGTCCCTTTGGATTTTGAGAAAGGGCACAAAATAAAACAAAGGAGAATCCTCTCATATTTGTGAATAACTAAAAGAGGTGAGAAACATTGAGAAATGAAGAAAAAAGATGAATTTTGTATCGGTCCATTTTTGTTTCTCGTTATTTGGTGAGAAATCCCAATCCTTTCCATACAATCAGCAACTCCAAGTGGTTGAAACCAAAATACACAACTATCGTAGAAATAAATTCAAAAGGCATATATGCAAAGGAACCTTGGATAAGCCTCGGCATCCCGTTTAGAGAACTTTGAAATCTCTGAAAAATTAAGGTCCTTATTTGGACCCAAGAGAAGATACTGTCCATCGGGACAAGGCGTGAACGACGATGGACTCCTCTTCAGTAACTTCAATCCATGCCTCGCTAACTCCAATTCCCTTCATTTTTAAAAAGATAAATCATGAATGTCAAGTATTTATCACTTGCACAGATTAAAAGCACAAACATTTTTAGTTGAGTCAAACTGAAACGCCAAACAATACGTGACGTGGAGACACCTGATGATGGAAGGACGAAGGAGGCTTTGGAGGTAGCTGCAACGGGAAAACTTAAAGCCAGGTATGAGTTCTTCGGTGACGGCGGCACCACCGATGAGGTGGCGCCGCTCAAGAACAGCAACGGAGAGACCGGAGCGAGCTAGATAGGCCGCGGCGGTGAGGCCATTGTGGCCGCCGCCGATCACCAGCGCATCCCATTTCTTGTCCTTTAGTACGCAAGTCGAGCTGCAACTACTGCTGAACTTCCTTGCCCACATCTCTTTCCCTCACTTTGGTGCTGAGTCTGCTGACATAAATTCTCAAAATCACCATTTCAGTCTACGTGGTGAAATATATATATATCTATACTGTTACAAAGTGGCAAATGCTAAAGGGTGGCATTCCGGCACAAATTAAGTTTCATTAAATCTTGGTATACAATATTTCATTAAAAGAAGTGAATAATATTTTAAATAACAAAAATAACAATGATTTATTTTTTATAACTATTTAATTCCATAAAAGTAAAATGAAGAGATTTTTATATTTACAATGATCTAATAATTTTATTTTTCTTAAATGAGGAATTCTCAAACTTTGTAGAACTGTCGCCAAAAAATAAAAAATTGTCTCTCAAATATTAATGCATACAAAATATCAAAAGAAAAACAAATCTACTTTTAGCAAAATATAGATTTGAATCATATATTCTTTTTGAAGTATTAGAAACCTAAGTTTTTTTTATTTTGTCTAGTGGTTAGACAATTCATAATATTTTTCTCCTTCAAATGTTGATAATTAAAACTCAATAGTTGTTTTAAATTACGGGTAGTATATTATCTTTATTTGACTTTCAACAGCCTAAATATATTATTTTATTGCTTGATTTTTTAAATCAATTATGGATGCTTTGATGGATTATTTGATTATTTTTGTAAGATTATGATACTTTGACAAGTTATGAGTGATTTGGCTATTTACACAATTTTAAGTATATTATCTTTATGATCTTAAATGCCTAAATATGAAAAAAAATAAGAATAATATTGTCATTATAAAAAATATCACACATTTGTGACTACTAGTCTTAAAAAGTAATATTTTGTCAACTAAATACAAGTTACTTAAATAAGCGTATTGATTAGCAAAACCAGTATAAAATATTATGAAACGAACACACTTTTAATGGGAACAAAAATGGAAATTGGCTTACACTTTTCCTTACCAAAAAAAAAAAACCCATTGCTAAAGCTCCAAACCTAATAATTTGAGGGCTCGTTTGGATGGGGAAAAATGAAGGGTATAATTTTTAGAGGGATAAAAGGAATGACCTAATATGTTTAGCATGGTTTTGGAGTATAAAAATACAGGGGGTAATTTTTCACCCCTCCAAAAATAATCCCCCTATGCACCCTCCCCCAGCCCAAAAATTATCCCCGGGTATTATCCAAGAATAATACCCCATCTCCCTTATTACAACTATAAAATAACATTATCCCCCTATTTTATCATCTATCCAATTCAAGTACTATTTTATCCCTTTTTTTAATATTTCATCTAAACTATCTATTTTTTTATTCCCCTCTACAAATATTACATCAATATGGGTCAAACCTCTAAAAATAATACCTCTCTTATCTTATCCCTCTCAATAATTTATCCCTTGAAAATAATCTTTCATCCAATCGGCCCCTGAATGTCATTTATATAAAATCATACCACATAAAAAACTTCCAAAAATATGGTCCAAAAAAACTACTTCATTTTTATAGGCTAATGACCTATTCTCTTCTCGCCACTTTTTAGCAATTTGATCAATTTTCTCCTCCTCTCCAATGAACATGATTCATGGGTTTTTCTCTCTCTTGCTTTAATTTTGCCTTCTTCTCCAATGAACATGATTCATGAATTTCTCTCTCTCACTCTTGCTTTCTCTCTCTATAGTACTCACTTTCTGCATTCTAACACACACATCACGTGGGCATTCACCGCTAGTTGAACAAAAAAGTCTAGGAACACAAATCTTTAACCGTCGGATGCACATGGGGCTCACATGATTATGGAAGACCTTACATGCATTCAACGGTTCTATGCCGAATGTGCACCAAATATCTGTGTTCCTAGACTTGTTCATATTGAAATCTATATAAAGTAGGAAAGCTTAAGCATGTCATGGTCCACTAAACCAAATAAATCTAATTTACGAGTATGATCCAAAAGAAGTCAAAAATAAAAGTGTAGGCACCCATCTAAATCTCAATCCTAAAACTGCACTGGCCAGACACGTTTTGTAAGAACCCGTATTTATTTAATTAGAGAAT
>JABCMJ010028578.1:0-15678 GCA_014822125.1 Arbutus unedo | reverse complement strand
CAATTATGTAACCTAGTAGGTAAGAAACTTGCTTATATGACAATATATGCCGGTTGCCTTGAGTATTTGAGCCCCACCGCAAGCTATGATTTAGATGATACAAGAAGTAAAGCGATCGATTTGTCAAAATTCGTGTTCATGTATAATATTATACGCAATAGCTTTCATAGCTATTTGAATAACTATAGTTGGCATATGTGAAAACAAATAACATTATAGAGATGTTGGGCTCATTTATCGACTCATATGATAATAAACTACGAAAATTTCACCTAATTAACAATAAATAACTCATTAGAACAAGGTATCTTAGCCTTCACCATATGTAGAATGATAACTTTCTTGTCCGATAAAAGAGAAAAAAGTTGTTAACGTGTTTCGAATAAGAATAAATATGCTAATCAACAAATGAATTACAAATTTGTCATAGGAACACTGCTTTTCGAACTTGACACTCTAAGAAGTTACATTCTTGCTTTTGCCAAACAAGAAAAATGAGATAAAAGTGGTTTCATGTTCATCAAACGCAATAATTGTTATATTAGCATGAATTAAATTGTAAACCGAACCATAAATCAAACCGTGAATCATACGATTCATCATCGATTTTGTCAAAACATTGATTCACCTACCGACTTGCATCACTTTTCTATGAATTGGGAATCGAATCGCGAAATGGATTGTGCATAGTGCAATTTTGACAACCATGCTCATTTTAAGACTTGTTGGGAAACTCGTTGTCAGATTTGATTAATCGACCATTGTTGTTCAAAATGAATGGTTTCATTTTTGTTATTCTAGAATTATTCCAAAGTCTTAGGAGCCGGTGGAGGTTGGTTTACTCAAAATGCCTACCATACTCGTTCTTCTATCCAGCACCTCTCTCTATAGGACTGAGGACAAAGAGCACCTGATATTCATTTACCAGGGGGGAATGCCAACCAACAAAGAGTTGGCTTATAGAGCTTACTCGAAGAGGGTTCATGCTAAGATTCTACTCATGAGCATAATGGTATAAGCTTGCCTGATTGCGAGCCCGTAATGCAAGTAACCTAACGCTAAATTCATTAAAAGAGAAGGAAATGAAAGCATAATTCATTCAAATCCTCTTACATGTTAACCAATTAATAGTTCTATAACATATACTATATAAAATAAAATAAAAAAGAAAAGCAATTTGAAAAGAAAAAAAACCAAGATGAGACTATGGAAAATGCAAAACCCATGTAAACCAAAACCTTATTAATAAATACGAAGACATTCCAACTAAATCCCCAAAAATAAAAAATTTTATTAAATTAAAACTAGTAACTCATCCCAAGATGGAAGTACCGGAAAAACTCAAAGAAGCAAAAAATACCAGAAGATAGCTGTTTTAACTATGTGACAAGTTATTTTAGACATCTTTTAGATTTCTAGGCTTAGATTTTGCGAAAAATTGGTCAAAGGGACATGATTTGGAAGTTTTAATGGCAGAGTTCTTTTTACAGATGGATTTGCCCCTGAATGCGAAGAGAGAATTTTATCTGATAACATTATTACTTCGAAAACTAACAAATAACGTTGTTTATTAAAATATCTGCTAAAGCAACAGATGATGTTAACTGATAGACACTAATAGGTAACTTTATTTAATAAAATTATCGTTTCAAAACTAAAATATAAAGTTATTTTTTTAATAGGCGAGTCAAATAACATTATATGTTGGTTTGATATATGTATTAGTCAAATCAAAAAAACATAAAACATATAATTTTATCTAATAACATTATTACTTTGAAAACTAACAGATATCGCTGTTTGTTAAGGTATCTGTTAAAAACGACAGATAATGTTAATTGATAAATACTAACAGGTTTTATCTAATGAAATCATTATTTTTATATCTAATGAACAGATAATGTTATCGCGTGTTTACTAAAAGGATATCTAACAAACAGATAACGTTATCACGTGTTTACTATAAGGGATATTTAACAAATAGATAACATTATCGCATGTTTTACTAAAAGGGTATTTTTGGAACTTATGCGCCAAAAGAACTTCCGCCCACAATTTAGTTTGAGATGGACTTAATGGGTTAAAACTCCATCCAGCTAGAATTTTGACCGAGTCTCCCTAAATTTTGATGGTCCACGTTGTACAATGAAATAATCGACCCCCAAAAGTTAATAAACCTATGAAACAGCAGATGTCATCCATATAGTCCTCAATTCCATGGTTTAAGGTGATATGAAGAAATGAACAGTCCGACTAATAAAAGCTAGGCAATACAAACCTTGGCCACTATTACATTTATCGTCAGAAATTTCCGTAGAATGTGAGACAAAGCCAGAATGGTAGAAGAACAAACCTGTTTAAACTCGTCATTTGATCTATAAACTGACTCATGTCCAGAACCCACTCTTCCTGAAGGCACAGATGTGAAAAAGGGAGAGTTGCCTAGCATGAAGCCATCGAGAGTAGATGCAGGTGGTGAAAGAAAAACTTCCACATCTGAAGCACGTGCAAACTGAGGTATTTTTGTATCTAACTTTGTTGAGACAACCACAGTCCTTGAGAGCTCAGGATCAATCTGCACATTATTAACGACAAAAGTGAACCTTTTAATACCAAAACCATATATTCCAACGAATCTATACCTCCAAAGAAGCTGTTTTCATTACAGCATGAAGAATGTATGGCTTTTGTTTTGTAATCGGTAAACTGATGCACGTTTCCCACAAAAGCCAGGCCTTATATAAAACTTCAGTAAGTACATGCCAACAATTTCAAGAGGTTGGCTTTTTAGTAGTAGAAAAAACACATACCTGCATCACTACCCTTCGTGTTGTTGCATTGATCCAATCATTGCAATCTTCAAGGCATAATATGATGAACTCTTTATGCTGCATCTTAGCTCGCACTAGAGACTCCACTGCACGTGCTTGACCCTGCCACATATTTGGTTACAACATTCACCACCACTAGGAATGACATAGTCAAAAATATAAACAGTTACTTGTCTTTCAGCACGAGACTAGACCTGTAAAGCTCGGTTTTTCCGACCTGGTGCAGGAGCAATTAGTCCTGGAGTATCTATAATGGTGAGGTTTGGACAATATTTATATTCTACTCTGATTATGATTTCCTTGGCAGAGAATTGACACGGCTCATTCTCCAACCTCATGTTTTCAGCTTCAATGTATGCCTACAAAAAAACGAAGGATGAACCACATTACCAAGTGTTTCAATCCATCCCAAAGTGGGATCAAAGTACTTACTAAAAAACTTAGAATAAAGATGAACAAAATTAATGTCTTTTCTTTATTATCAAGCAAAGAGCGAATACAAATATAGTCAAAATGGCAAAGTGAAAGAAGTCCATTTAAAGAAAGGAAACATAGACAAAAAACAGAAGAAGGTCTCTCTAAGGGTGTTAGAAATGGATTAACATTCAATACTGAACTCAGAAGCAAATGCACTTCACTTTATCGATGCTAATCCCCAACATTTGGATTTTTCAACGGCTGGAACCCTTAGTTGCACGAAGCCAGAGCGGAGGAGCGGGAGGGTGCAGGGAGAACGAGGATATAGAAGAATCTAAGATTCTTAGCATCTATAGGAGCGTGCAGGTATTTACGAATACATGTATAACTGATATAGATACTTTAAAATTATTATTATTTTTTAGTAAACATAAGTAAATGCTATGTTTATAATAAATACTCGAGTTAATAGTCTCATAGTCCTATAATTACTTCATATTTTCTGTAACTGGGTATCTTTTCTTTTGTTTCTTTCGAGATTTATATGCTAGAGAAGTTCTATGGTAGTTGGGAGCAGGCTCGTATCTCGATGGGAGTGAGATCCCAAGGAAAGTCTGAGTTGGGAGCGCAGGAGCAAGGTTCTGAGGTGAATTTGCTACCTTAATAGAAAGATCCTGCTACTGAGCAGGAAACATTGCCTCAAGATCCACATCACCTTATACACTATGAGCATGAGTTCTTTATATGCAACTACATCGAGAGAGGGCATCCTATCTTGCAAAAACTACTTGCAGTTTAACCATGTTTACCAATAAATCAAGGTTCTAGTAGGGTTTTAGAGGCTCCATCGGAGATATCACCATTTGAGCTTCTTTGTTGCAACTTGAAATCAGGCCGTTCATCTCCCATTACCACACGTATGGCCTTGATATAGACATACATTGATAAATTGGACTCTTTGCTACTGAATGGAAATTAGGGTATGGTCAGAAAAAGTGTAGAATTTGGACATTTTTGCCAGCTTTCAGAATATTCCCAAATGATCCCAGAATAAGTGCGAAAAACCCCGATCAAAGGTCATGACGATAAATAACTTTGCCGAGTATAATGATTATGAACCACCTTAGTCAAAAAATATATCTTGCTTCTTGCTAATACCCCGCCAATTGCACTAAGGTTACTCTTGGTTGGATGGAATCAACATTCAAATGGAATGGTTATCCCAATAAACTCGTGATTCTCATGCTTGGTTCACAAAAAAATCAATCACCATTCATCCAAATAAAAGAATAGTCTTTCCATTAGAAATTTCAAGGAATCACCATTCCATTCCATTCTTTTTTCTTGGTGAGACAAAACACTCATACTCTCATTAATTCTTATAAAATATGGTCTTATCAATTTCACTATTATACAAACTGATCGAATTAATTCTCTCTCCTCCCCCTCTTTCACTCCTTCTCACTTAAACAATCTTCATAGAGATCTCCAAGTCTTCTCTCTTTCTCTCTCTCAATTGACTCATCCTTCATAGAAATCCCAAGTCCTCTCTCCTCCCCACTCTCTCTTTCTCACTTTTAACTCACTTCATAGGAACCCCAAATCTTCTCTCTCTCTCTCAATTGACCCACTCTAAAGATAGGAGAGAGAGCACGGAGACAGAGAGTGAGTAAATCATTTTTCCCGCTTGTAGTCTTGGTTACAAGAGTAAGACCTAAATACCAAATTCAAGTCATATCATAATTCCTTGATTTCTAAGCATCGCCAAACATAGAAATGAGAATGATTATTCTAATCGCATTCCATTCAATTCCATTCCGTTTTCTATTCCATTCTATTTCGATTCTATTGAACCAAAGATACCCTAAAAGTATAGGTATAGAATCTCATTTTCAGTCAATTTACCCATAGATATATATCGCGAACGGATTACGGCGAACCCTACTTAACTACTCTACATTGCGCATTAGTACGTTCCGTACAAAAGAAATATACCTATTTTGCAAATGGAGTTTGTCGAATGTGGTACCTGGAGTTCTTGAAGGGACTTGTCTTGGGCAACGGAGGGGTTGGAATCGGAGATGAGGAGGCAGAGGGGGGAGTGACAGTTGGGGTTGTACTTCATGTGTAGGGTGATGGGGCGGCGGGTCTTAGTGCCGCCGCCGACGTGGTTGAACTGAAATCCCATCAGGCCTTCAACGAGAGCGCTTTTGCCGTCGGTCTGGTGGCCCACCACCAGCACTGCCGGTGCATCAAATGGGGTCTCGAACTCCTGAGCTAGCCCGTGTAGCTCGTTGTACGCCTCGTACAGCCTCCCCTGTCCTTCTTCCACTTCCACACTTGCTCCCACTGGAGACCCGTCTTCATATTTCTCTTCCATGTCTTTCTCTCTTGAGCGAGTTCAGGGTGTGTAAGGGAGAGGGAGAGGGAGAGCGAGAGAGGACAGTTGTGGGAATAAAAGCTTATCTAAAAGCAAGTTCTGTTGGCTTTGAAACTAGTTACATAAGCCAAAATCATGGGAAAGTGTTCCTCCAAAAATATGAGAAAAAAATGTGCACAAAATCACTCCTTTGGAAAATATTTCTCAAAAGTAAAATAACTATCATGATTGTGAATGAAACTGTTAATTAGAAGGGGATGTAAGGAAAAGAGGAGATAGATATTATTTTATTTGTTTGGTTTATTCAAAGAAAGTGAAATTGGCAAAGATTTTTTTATGTTTGGTTAAGAAAGGTAAGTGAAAATTATGATATATTTTATTTTTGTAATATTTTATTTGGTTTTAGAATTTGTGTAACATGTAACTTGTTAATATTTATTTTTTAATGGTTTATAATCGAGATTAAAAATATGATCTCAATATCACTTCACTTTTCTTTTATTTATTTTTATTTTTAAAGGTGAAGTTATGTGCATAAAATTGTTATATTCTTCCCCTCCTATTTCTCTTAATATTCCTCGCCTTTCTCCCTAAAATATAGTCCAAACACAAAAATTACCTCCTTATCCCTCTCAATTCACCTCAAAATCTCTCAGTCAAAATTAGGTGTAAGATAATTGAGAAAATAAAAAGAAATTAATTAGGATTAAAATTGTAAAGAATTAAGTGAAAGTATAACCGTAAATACGTGGCCGGTCAAAAAAATTCCAAAGCAATTAGATGAGATTATAAAATAAGGTTTTGTATATTGTCTTTTTTTTTAAATCCAAAATACTATTCAACCTCTAACATAAAAGTTTAATAAGGATTATAAAACATCGAGTAAGTTTATATTATTTCACACTTAACTTTGTTTTATTAGTATTTCACACTTTAACTTATTAAATCTTTTTTATTAGTAGTTCACATTACACAATCTTAAGTTTTATCCCAAAAGAAAAAAGAAAAAAAAATTATATATATATATATATATATATATATATAATACTTATAGGGTTAACTACTTTATGGTATTTATCATATTCTAGGACGGTATTTATCATATTCTAGGACATTGAACAAGAGTTCAGAAAGGTTCGAATGTCCTAATCAAGTTTGGAGGATTCTGGAAAGGTTTCGAAGGTCGAGGAAGTAGCTGGATGCAACAAGAGAATTTGGAAAGGTCTAGAATGTTGCGGATTAAACTGAAAGCCCCTTGAAGACTCAAGAGGATTCTAAAAGGTTATGGATTATCCTAGAGTTGTATGGCTATTCTTTCTTGTGCTAGATTTGTGTGAAATATTTTAGGACATGGTGAAATGTGTGAGTCTCTAAATGATTCCAAGAAGTTCCTTAAAACCTATAAGTAGGTGGAAGGGCCCATTTGTGACAAATTGGAGAGAATTATCCAAGAGCGAAGAGCTAAAGTGTGGCATCCAAGAGAGCTTGAGAACTTTTGAGGTCAACTGTGAGGGAGAGACACTTGTGAAAGCCTTGTATAACTTGTATTGATTGATTCTTTAATAGTGAAGAGTTTCTTTTATCCCAAATTGCTTGTCATATAGTGAGTGAGTGAAAGTGTCACTTGTGTGGGTTGGATATGATAGCTTAGTGAGAAAGCTGACTTGGGCATTTCGCGAGTCATATGTCTATGTGTCGCACGGTGTGCAAGTAGTGAAAATCTTAGACTTAGTGAGGTTAATAAACCATGTTGTCTTCTCTTTCACCCTTTTAATTGAGTAAAATATGTCAATTGAATGAGACTTTATATATTTCAAGTTGTGGTGGTTTTTGAAATAAATACATGAACTTTCGTTTGAATTTTCAATTAGTCGTCAAATGGAGAGAACAAGAAAAGACAATTTGTACCACTAGACTTTTGTTTATTTATACTATTTCAATCTTATCTTCCCTACCTTTTTCTTTCTTTCAAAAAGGAAAAAATTTAAAAATAAAACTCTAATCCTATTTTTCATCTCAAAATAAAACTCTACCCCTATTTTTCACCTCAAATCCCCACATTCAATGAGTACTTCTAGCTTTCCACATGAATCACATGTTCTCCCAATGCAACTTTTGTGCTCCAAACCTCATCAACCAAGCTCAAATCCTTGCAAACATCCACCTTGAACCTCACCATTCGTTTTGTTTGGGGTGCGAAAAAACACCTTCTCAAACCCCAACAAGTGCTTCTGAGGTGAATTGTGCAATGAAGGAGGGCTAGAGAACAAGAAAATCATACCACTTAGGCTCAATTTTCCAGTGTTCTTCACCCTCAATGGATGTCAAAAGCTAAGTTTTGGCAACTTTGTTTGATAACATCAATCAACTTGCATCTTAAGGAATGGCATACATGGCCTTCTTCTAATGGTATTGAGGCTTGGCTGGAGGCCTGGGCGGGCTAGGTGATGGTTGAATGAAGAGTAGCTGAGTTAATCCCTAAATGTGTAAACAGTTGGACCGGTGTAAAACCGGTACGTTCTTCCCGGGTAGCCTGTGGCATGATTAGGTCTTATGTTCACATTGGTCATTGGGATTTCGTCTATGTATGATTGTGGGTACCATGACAGTGGCAACCTTCCACCTCCAATAACAAACCAAATTGTACTTCAACTTTGGAGTATTAAGCGCATAAAGAGAGTGTTGTTGATTTGACCAAAAACAACACACAAATGCACCAATAATAAAGCAAAATTCAAAAAGAAAGCACAACAGGACATAAACATCTACATGAATTCCCTATTTAGATACATTCACGAGTTTCAATAGTTTTTCACTGCGTATCGAAAGAAAAAGTGTGACACGAAAAATCATTTGCTGCACATAACAAAATAAATTGCATAGTGTGTTATTACAAATTATCATAATACCCTTGCTTAGCTTTCCACGACTTGCATCATACACCTTCAAGTGACAAACTAAACTGAATCAAGCATCACAAACTCATAATCAACATAAAATATTTTAAAAACAATAGGGTAAATTGATGATAAAAGTATACCAACGCAGAAGTATTTTAATTGATTTCATGATAAAAACAAGTTGGGCAAGGGTTGTTAGAGGATTGGCCACATCAGGAACAAAATAGGTCGAATTTGGGGACACGGTTAAATTATCACTTTTTTGAACGCGTTCATATTTCTGTACAAATTTTGTAGCAAATATAATTGAAACAAATAGAAACTATTCGAAATCAACATGTAACAATTAGTTCAAAATATGAGTTTTTTTTCATGAGAAAATTGCAAGACAAATAAGACTTACTTGGATTGTGATACCCAAAAATGACATCAGCAATGGCTGCGAAACCGGCTTCCCCGGGGTACCCAACCCAAAGAATACTCGTAGATCATCTTTCACAAATTGGACATCCATTCCCCCAGCAGACATTATCACGAGGATTACAGGCCCCTTGGAAACTTTAGCAACTTATGTGATCAGGAGTTATTGTTGCCCGTGAAGGGTAATGTTGACCCGTCACGGCTTTCAACCTCTATGGAAAGGTCCGCACCTACTACGAGGATGGTGACGTTTGCTTGGCCGTGATTTTCTTAGCTTCATGAAGTTGGATGTCAGTGCAGGTCACGTTGGGGTAGCCAGGGGCATAGCTGATTGCTGTTGAGGCTGTTAGGCCTTGTAGAGGAGTTGTGTACTTACACGGTAATCCTAAAAGGGAAAAAATAATATTCTAAAATGGTTTTGAAAAGTGCTTTTTGTTTGTACTAAAATCTGTTTAGTTCTAAAATTCTAAAATTATCGATCAAAATCAAAACATTCGAAAGGAAAAAAAAAATCATTTCCCAGCTTTTCCCATTTTTACCGAACACTATTAAAATACCTTCATAGTTGCCGATCATGGTCTTTATGACATTAGCATTGGGTCTAATAACAGCCAGCGGCTTGATCCTTGTAGGAGACAGAGGAAGTTATCCTGCACTATATTTAAGCAACACAATCCCTTGCCTTGTAGCTTCACGAGCCAACTCTTGGTTTTGATTCAAATTGATTGAGTAGTGTCGACACCACTTATAGTAATCTCACTCGCTAATCCACTAATACCAGTTATGACGGAAAAAATCTTATAAGTTTCTTTACCTTAATAGGTAATAGACTTGGATGAAGACACGTTTATCTCTGGATGCTTACCACAAACTTTTTCAAAAGTGTAGATTATAAAGTCTTGCCAAATCTTCAATTGGTGTTCCAGTCTTATGTGGGTCAAGGTAGATTATCTCTTTAGATACGCTAACCTAATTAATCTCATTTCAGTTAGGATCCTCTGCCCTTCACTTTGTCCTATCTTTCTAATTCTTTTTGATAACTTTATATCCAGCACAATGAATCAATAATTTAGGGAACTAGGGAAAGGTCCAATTAAAAGTGAGAGAAAACTCTATATAGATTGGCTCAATACGCGAATTGATAATGTGCAAGTAGAAGTCCAATCCAAACAAAAGCAGATGACTACTAGTTATATCTGTTTAATGTTGCAACATCTTTCCTATTTAAAAATAAAGCCAAGAATAAAAACATGTGAAGTAGATTCGTTTCAGGTGTAGATTTCATATTATCATGACGTAATACAAAGTTATGGCCGAACACGCTAGTCCTCTGTTTCACTTGAAATCCTTATTTCTGCAAAACAATGAAACACTAGAGGACCCACCGCCTCTAGGTGGCGGGTACTCCGATGATTAAGTCAATACTTAATCATGAAAACAACCATAATCTAATGCTTGTATTAACAAGTCAAAGCGTGTAATAAGCAACTTATAGCCTCCCCCTCACCCTTGGTGTGAATCTTCATTTATAGAGGTTCTCTCTCAATAATCTGAACCTAATTCAATTTCTAATTTCGTATTAGAAAAAGATTAGAAGTGTCACTAATTGGCTAATAAAATAACTGTCTTTTGTTATAATTCCTTTCGATTGTTAATTTCTCATTATAAGTCGATTTAGTTTAGAATTTCTCATTCTTATCTAATTAAAAATTTTCTCGAGTTATTCAGGTTCAATACAAATTCTACATCCAATTTGTTTGATATTTACTATCTTTCTCAAGTCGGCAACTACTATTTCTACTCGGTAACATGTCTGTGTACAAAAATACCAACTTTTTTGCCGTGCCCAACTCTCACTTATCTATTCAATAAAAACCCTAATTGAGTTTTACCCCCAATCCATCAGTTACTCAACTTTGTTAATTCAAGTATTCACTGTCAGATTGCCCAAATCTAAAGATAAAAATCTAGTCACCTACCAATAAAGCTTTGTTTGCCTCCTCCTCAGGTGTTTTTTGTATAGTTTTGGTTATTATTATACACATCTACAGAATCACAATAAAAAACCATGTACTTGAACCATCCAATTCTCAAAAATATAAGTCTAAAATTAGCAATCAAAAAAATGGTGTTGGCTCAGGAAAAGTCACGAAAAATCTATGATTACCCATTTAGTTTCCATTCGCCTCGAATTACACCTGAAAGGAGATCCAGGTCGGTGCAAGTGGGTTTTGCCATTAACTTGGTTGTACAAACACATGACACTTGCAACATTGCCATCAACAAAGCAACTTTTGAATAGGGGCTGGAATATATCTTCCATATCTTGTTGTGTTACCTTAACGGACTAGGGGATGTTGTTGTGCATTGCGCGCAACAGGCAGCCCCTAAAACGACATCGTTTTGGCGCACAATAAGAGCTGTTGTGTACAATGCACAGCAGCCTCCCCAATTCCTACCTTAACTCATTCAAATCTTATCGCAAACTGTTGTGACCAAAAAAAGAAAATTAAGGGAGCCCGGTGGAAATTAATAAGGATCTTTTATGTGGGGATTAATCAAGTAAAAGAAGTAGAGTTTTAGAAAATCAGTTCCTAATTTTGTAGGGCACATGTTTAAATGAAGAAGACACTACTAGCAATGCTGTGAGTGGGAGGACACATGGCAAACAAAGAGTTTCACTCACAGGAATGGATCAAGATATGGGGCTAAAAAAGAGCAATCTGTTGCTAACGGTTAGTGAGCTAGATGAAAGTCTATAAATACGAAGCCAGGCCATATTGAGCAAAAGGTCCAGTACCAACCAAAAAATTACCCACATATCAATTAACTATTCAGCTTTTATCAATTCCAAGTTGTTCAGCTTTTATCATTTTCTTTGCTTTCAATTAGTTAAGGTTAAATTTGACTTTTTTTTTAGTATCGCACCTACTTATCTAAGTAGAAGAAACCTCCATGGTTTAATTTAATCATTTTCCCAGTCACCCAATACTATTTTAGCCCGTTTAGTTTCGTATTTAGCTTAGTTTATCTTTATTTGAAATTAGAAGTCATCTTAGTTGAGGCTAATCCTGAACAAACTTGTCCTCGACTTCCCTTAGGTTGTACACAATGCCTGAGGAAGTCGGATATGTGGCGCAACTTCATCATCACTTGGAGCAAGTATAGCTCCTGGCACGCCCTTGCTCTCACATCCTCGCGTGTGTCGACTGTCACAAGTGTGTGTTCCTTTCATCTCACGTGTGTGATTTTAAGGAGCAACATATTTTTAGCATGCTCAGTGGGACCAATGAAGATTTGCTAGGTGAAAATGACTGAAAAGCGACAAGGGAAGAATTCAACTATCGAAGGAGACGTGTCTCTTGAAGGAGCGAGTGTGCAGTCCCCACCGGCACTTGTAATCCAGGCGTCCCAAGGAGATTTGTTGGAGTTGGTAGGAGAGATGAAGAATACATCAATCATGCCAACCTGGACATGTCACAGGGATTATCGCATTCCTTATCACAGAACCTCTCAGACCCGCTGCAGGAGATGAAGGACTCTCAAGACAACCTAGCCTGGGCCATCAAAGAGATGACAACTATGTTAGGTAACAAACTGGCCCTCCTTGGAAATCCAGGAGTTATTGGAGCCCTAGAAAGGCTAAAAGCCCCCACCACTCAGGTTCTCCTGACAAATTTTCAGGAATCATCTTCCAACTTTTGTATTTAGCTAGGGGGGCATGGAGGTGAGCCTACAGGAGGAATTCTCGTCAGAGGCAGACCAAATAAAATAAGGGAACCCTTTGGTTTAGGCCAAAGAGTACCCTTACCTTTTTACGGCCAGCCGCATGGGGTATGGAGAGAAAACAATCCTTTGTATACCAGAGGGGAACAAGAGGGGCAAGTAGGCAATTTTCCGCCTGAACCCCCAAGGGATGCTCAATAGGGACCAAATAATTGATTTAATTCAAGATCAATTCAAACTTGCCCTTAGGAGAGTAGGGAGGCCGGTCTATTACAAGCCTTATCCAGAGGCTGTCGACTGGATCTACGAGTTTTCTAGGGGGTACAAGGTCCCTGATTTTACCCTGTTTTCAGGAGAAGCCAATCATTCAACAATAGAACACATAGCTCGTTTCACGGTGCAACATGAAAAAATGGCTTAAATGAGCTCCTCAAGCTGAGGTTATTTGCTAACAAAAATAAGTCATTATCTGAAAAAATAAAATAATTTAGTCCAAGCTCTATGTTAGATAAGAGAGAATTATAGCATTTGAATTCTCCGCAATTTAAAATCCATCTTGGCAGATTCATAAACAAAGAAGCTACATTTTTTAAGATAGTTATCAAGGGCTTTGGTTTTGGTTCACAGGCATGGTGATTGGCGAAGTGAGAGTCTCTAATCGCGAAATTTTATGAATCTATTTTTGTATAAAATGAACTAGTGGGTGAGATAGGAGAAGGACGGCGACAATGGGTGAGGCTATAGAGGTGAAATTGGAAGGAAAATGATCCATGGATGTTCGCGATCATACATGAATGTGGTAAGAGATAGGTGGTGAGGGAGCAAGTTGTATGGTGGAGTTTTGTAAAGGATTGGTAGGTGTTAGGAGTAAACCAAGCAGTGGTGGTGGTGATGATTTACAGTGCAATGGACTTGGAATGGTCACCATTTTACTGAGTTTTTTGGATGGGAGCAAGATGGAATACACCTAATGTTAAAATTGACAAATTGTAAAGTTTGACAGAACGTAATCAAAATTTGTCAGTTGACTTAATAGTTGACTAATATAAGGGGCAAATTGCAATGTAATTATAAAGCTTAGGATATGTATAATGATTTCTAGTACCTCAAGGAGGAGTTTGCTTTAACCCGAAACATCAAGGGAGGTTCATGTAATTCACCCTTTTATTTAACACTCTTTAGAGATTTTGAACTCAATTTGAACTTTACTTATCTGATAAAATTAATTAAAAGATAAGATTCATCTAACGAATTTATATTTAAATAAAAAAATCATACATTAACAGATAATTATAAAAGAGACATTGATAGATTAATTGTCTTGTAATATTTATCGCTCTGATATTTCTTTATTTTATTTTACAATCTTATCTATTTCCTTTTCGTTTCTCTCTCGTCTCTTTTTCTCCTCTCCTTTGAACCGCCATGCCTGCAGTGAGTGTTCTCCATCTCGTCGAAGGAATTTACACCTTTGGTTCCATTGTCGGCCACAATAGTCAGATCAGACAGCTGTGGAGATCCTTGTCCTCGGTGGCTAATCGGAGAGTTTGGATTGGTGAATCGCTTGCTTGAAGGCAGTCGGGACTGTGATGGTGAATCTGAGTACGGCGGCGGCGACGAAAGTGGAGGAGACTGAGTTCGGATATGGGGGCTTTTTAGAAGTTTGCTTCGGTACTGGCGCTATTGGAACGGAGTGGGAGAGAGAGACTACATAAGGACGGCAAGCTGGAACAGAGGAAAATTACTCGGTCTCGTTGGCCCACCTACATGGTATTTCAAAAAAGTCTCCAATATCACATCTAAGAGTGAAATTAATTTTGAAATAATCGAATAAATTGATAGAAAAAATTGGTTTCGTTTGGCTTTTTATCAAGAAAAATATTATTCACCACTCACTGGACGATAAATAATATATAATAGTTATATTGATATTCGTTAATATACATTGACATTTAAAATATGTATTAATATTCATATTTAGTTGACATTATATGCATATTATTCACCACCTAATAAATATCAATTAGCAAGACCCTTTCATTAAGGTATGTTTTGTTTTGAATTGTGATAAAAAACAAAAAACAAATAGGATTTAGTTTGGTTTAAGTTCTCATCCAATTACTCTCAAAGGCCTAACTCGATTAAATTTAACTATTTTTTGTCTCTATTTATTTTTTTTTACATTTATTATTTTAGTTTTAAATTTTTGTAGATAATTGATCCATCTTGATGAAAATAATCTAAAAAGTATAAAATTACGTCTAAAAATTAAAAAAAATAGTGAAGACAATAATTAAGCACAAATAGATTATGTTTTTATTGTTTGTCTTTTTTTATTTTTTTAAAAATTGGTTTATTATTCATAATCTTTTTTAAATCTCTCACCAAGACGAACCAATAACCCACACAAAGTTGACAAAAGACAAAAAAATTCACATAAAATGAGTATTTATAAAACAATAAAAGAAACCGAAATTATGAAACAAAAACAACTCTCTAATCTATATCTATACTATGTGATATTGTTGGGGATGTTTTCGTGAGAAAACCCTTGAGATTGTCAAATGACAAAATTTAATTGGTTCCAAAATTAATTAACACGTGCACCAAGTGAGAGGACATGATTGAATTATAAATTAAATTCAAAATACTTATCCGTTCAAATCTAAAAGAATTGTGAACTTGGATGATCATTTGGACTCTAACCATACTTGTCTAGCAATACTTATCAATTTTATCCCCTAATCATAATTACCGGTTCAAATCTGAAAGATTGAGTCTTTTCTTAAATTCAAAATACTTAACCATTTTGTTCAAGATCCATCAATAGAATTCCAAGATGACTTCTTTCCACCCTTGAAATTCTCGGCGACAAAGCAGATGATAGTTATGGACTTCAAAGCAAATGATTCTTATGCATAATTGTTTACGATCATTATGATTCTTTAATTTACCGTCATGCTAAGTTTTTCTTTAATATTGAGAAACAGACTAAACACGCGTT
>JABCMJ010028575.1:0-25454 GCA_014822125.1 Arbutus unedo | reverse complement strand
AATACTCCCTCTTATCTTATACCCCCTCAATAACTTATCCCCCTAAAAATAATCCCTCATCCAATCGGCCAACTGTAAAGGAAACATTTCTTTTGTCAGTGTAATTTTATTCATTCTATTATAAAGGAAACATCTCTTTTTGAAAGTATAATTTTGTTCACTTTCTTTTAAAGAGGGTGAACATATATTTACTCTCATTGGTTCTCTTTTGTTAGTGTAATTTTGTTCATACTATTATAAAGGGAATATCTCTTTTGGAAGTGTAATTTTGTTCACCCTCTTTTAAAGAGGGTAAATGTACATTTACTCTCATTAGTTAAGAGCGTGTAAATTTCGCTTATACAATGCACTTTTTAATAAGGATGGAATTGACTCATTTTATCTCAATTAATATGAACGAGGGTAATGATCATCCGTGAATAAACAAAATCAAAATTTTCTTTTGTTGTGAACTATTTTTTAAAGCTGATTTACATTTTTTATTTTCAAAAATATCCTTTACAAACTTTATTTCATCTTAATAACTATAGCGATATTTACGTAAAAAGACTATTTAAAAAACACATGAAATGACTTGTCTTAAAAAACTGCACATACAAAAAAAATTACTGCCAAAAAAACAGATTTAATTCAATAATTGAAATACAAAAATTATTAATTCGGATTTGTATGGATATCATGGGTGATACGGACGCTAGTTATATAATATCTATTTAACAATTATATTTTTAAATTAGATGTCCTTACTGTTAAATTTTTAAATTAGATGTCCTTACCTGAACATTGCAAAATATACGAAACATCATATAAGTTTGGGCAGCGAGGTTCATTTAAGCTTGAACCCAAAATCCCAACCCTCTACAAACTTGGCCCAAGCTGAATTCCGGTTTTGCAAAGTCTTGGAGGGGACGAAGCTAGGGCTGGGGTTTTGGAGGGGACGAAACTAGGGAAAATCGAAGATGATTATTCCAGTCCGGTGCTTCACTTGCGGGAAAGTATGCTCGATTTCGTATTCGATTTTCACGAATTCCTCGTACTATTGTTGAGGTCCTTTGATTCTCTGAACCGTTGAATCGAAGCTGTTTTGTCCTAATATTTTGATTTTTCTACGGTTTGCTAAGCCTTCTGTGTCAATTTTGTTTTTGAACTTCGATTTTTGCTCGATTTCATATTCGATTTTCAGCCACTCGTAGATGTCCTATGAAGCACAAATATGTCCCTTGGGAAGCTGTGTCTGAGTTGGACTTGGACAAGTCTTCTGACTCTTCTCTGTATTGGAAATTATGTCCTCTCTTGATTTCTAAATTTTGACGCAAGTGTTTTCGTGACATTATTGTAAGTTTTAGACTTGAGAATCGGTGTTTTGTTGGTGCAATTGCATGGTTTATCAAGTTTTCTGACTTCCGTATGATTGGTCAAAAATGATGTGAAATAATGATATTTTTCTGGTGATTAAAATATTGTAGTTGTCCGTACTAGATTATAGAATCCATTGCGAACATTCGAACTATGTGTCACTTGCATTTTACTCTGGGCCTCAGTCTGTTTGTGCTTAGTGGATTTGTGCTCCTTTTTTAGGTCATTGGAAACAAATGGGACATGTATCTCGATCTTCTCCAGTCTGATTATCCTGAAGGGTGAGTACCGGAGACACTGTGCTGTGATATGTATGTCTGTTTCATATATATCTATGGATGTATCTAGACGCATGTGTCTGTTTGTTGTATTATAGTCAGCATGCGCATATGGAAAAGAAGAATAGTTGGATTTTGTTTTTGAATATATGCCAAGGCTGTTGTTTGATAGTCCCATGTTATATAGGCCATGGTGAATGTGCCAAAGTTTTTTTACTCTATTTACTATAGCTGATTGCCGTTCTAGCATGGCGGTTTCTGTTGTTGTTGGTAGCAACTAGGATAATAACAGATGTAAAAAAATGCAGCTAAAACGAACTTGAAGATTAGATAAGTAGGTCTACTCATGCCACGCCCTGTGCGACCAAACTAGATATTATAAAGTTTAGGTGCCATTAATTTCTCTCAGTGCAGCACCCTTTGGTTTCCTGAAAAGCATATTTCATACACCCTGTTTAGCCAATTTCCAAAGTGATTAAAGAAGGAAGCACATCGTATACCGTCAGTTCCCTTAAGTCATAATCATCGCCATTGATCATGAAGTCCTCTCACTGCCACCAATATTATGCAAAAATCTAGTTATGATCGAATAACCTCTGGGTCCGTTGATGCCTCTGTTTATGATAGATTTTACGAAAGCCTTCTGCCCTCTCTCCTTTTGTAATGTGTATATATTCTCAACATGGTATTGCCAAAAAGTTTAAGTAATAAAAAGTTGAGGTAATAATAGGATATGGTCTAGGTACAGGTGAGAGAGGGATGGTTTTGCAGAGAGGAATTACAAAAGGAAAGAACTTGGTAGTCTTTGCGGTTCTTGGTTTAAGTTTTTAACGATGGTTTTGTCCCTACAGTTACTGGCGGGAACAGTTTAATTAGTTGGAAAAGATTTTTGGTTTGGACAATCTGAATTGAGAAGTGCCAAGAGACAGCTTCTTTTGGCGTTCACTCCAATTGAATTGTTGGCTTGATACAAGATTACAGAGTACGTGTGTGTTTGGGAAAGGAATCAATCTCCTACTTCTGAAGTAGTTTCTGCCCAAGTTAATGGCTCTGCTTTCTAGATGTTTTTTTGGTATTTCTTTTTGCTTTTTTTGTCGACGAGAAGCTGTTTTATGATGAAGCCATTTCTTGACTACATACAAGTGATTGAATAAGTGGGGGTTTTGGGGACTTGGGTTTGTGCTTGGAAGGTTTTGAAAACTGATGCTTTATAATCCTTGTTGGTTTTTAGCATTTGAGTACAATTATTTGTGCTCTTTCAAGTTTCGAATCATGCTAATCTTTAAGTCAACTTGACATGGCATTACTTGCAAGTAAGCATTTCAGTTGTGGGTTATCTTATATGTTATCTACGCTCTGGAGTGATTTTCACAGCGTTCCGAGTTTTAATGTTGTGTTCTTTTACTTCAAAACCCACCTGGCATTTCAGAGGGTAAAAATGGAAGAAATAATATTCATGGTGATTTGATAGATTCATGCGATTTTTCGAATTCCTTGGTATGCAGGGATGCACTTGATGCATTGGGGTTGGTTCGCTACTGCTGCAGAAGAATGCTCATGACACATGTTGACCTCATTGAGAAGCTTCTGAACTACAATAGTACACTCTCGCCCTCTTTCCCTCCCTTTCTCTGTATTCGGATTCTTCTTCTGGACCTATGCATCTGATGGAGTATTTGCTTTTAACACTTTGAAAACTTTTCAAAGCTGAAGAACTTACTTTGCATATGTTCCTGACGATTGAAACACGCTCAATTTTGGTATAACCAAGAAGGAACCGTAATATGCTTAAAGTGGTATTTTCTGAGCGATGATGGAAGTAATTAAGTAAACCACTATAACTGGAGTATAATGTTTAGTGACGGTTGGGTTGTTTCACTTTGTGTTTGGTTTTGGTTTTGGTTTTTTGTTACATGGAGAGATGGTTGGTTGGCTTTGTTTGTTGCGAACTAACATAACAATTTTTTGCAGCCCTGGAGAAATCTGAAGGCACTTGAGCGGCTTTTGGAGTTGCAAGAACTCAGAGTTGTTCTATCTTCCATATTCGACAGCTTTATGGGCCTTTGTATGTTTTGGGACTTGGGACATTAAACTTTTGTGTCATGGTATTCATATAGGGAGGGAGATGAAGCAATTATCGTTCCGTACTCTTGCGTAATGTGCAATTTTAGGCGAATGTTTTATATTTTCTATTGCAATGGGTGCTGATTTTGTTTTCCTGGCTCTCTTTTTTATTGGCACCGCATGATTTGAGCTCCTATTTGGTCTGATGATCATAAGCCTAAACCCTAGAGTTGTTGAAATGAGGTCACGATGATTGGTTTAGTGCTTGAAAATTTGCAATGGCATTGTGGTAGGGGACCTCCTTGTGGTTATGGCGAGCCGTATAGTTTATTGTGAAGTTAGATGATACTCAATAAATTGCAGTGAATAGGCTTCACAGGAGCAATACGACTACAAGTGAATGGGTACTTTGTGTGCTTTTTTTTTTTGAAGGCATTGCTAAGTACATTGAGACCGCTTAGGGCATGTACACTTTGAGCCCATTTTAGGGCAAGATTTTAGAACAAGTCTATGAATACACTTTTCATACAAGATTTGTGCACAGACTCATCCAGAATCGTCCAATGTTTCACGTGCATCAGACAGTTTTGAACGAGTCTGTGTATAGAAAGTTATGTTTCTAGATTTTTTCTTTATGATAAGGTGCCAGTATAAGCTAGTGGTGGAAGAAAATTATGGTACATTAGAACTTTCAAAACAAGTTTTGTTAATTATTATTAGGGTTAAATTTTGCTGCACATGGACATTTAGTAAATATTTTCAAGAGAGGATAGAGATAGAGGGGTTGTCTCTTGCATAAGTAGTACTACATAAAAAGAGAAATAGGAGGTAAAGTACACATACACATTACTAGCTTATTTTTGTATAAGATGGAGCACACATTCATTCTTTAAATTCACGAACACTAAAAAGTCTTTCACACACCATTTTTGAATTTTACTTTTAGCACTTATTGTATGGTACATTCTTAACAAACAATTTGGAATTTTAAAGTGTCTAATGATGCTCGAATCGAATTCATAAGCTCATGATTCAAAATAAAACAGTATGTGTTGTTTTTCCGCCCCTCCATATGGCCTTTTTGTTCCAGCAATCAGAAGCCAAATTTGTTTGGGAAGCAAGAAACCCCTACTCTAGGGACTAGTGATAACCATTTTAGTTGAATCCAGGCTAGGACATTATTTGCCCAACTGAAATAAGATAGGCTAGAGAAGGCCCACATGATTGGGTATCATCGGAGGAATGGGCCGGATCTTGCTGTGCAGTGCGCACAAATTTTGGGATAATTTTTTGCGCGTCAAAACGATATCATTTTGGCACAACAGGTCTCGTTTTGGAACATAACACGGCCTTGTTGTGTGCTGCACACAACAAGTCCCCTTGTCCTATCATTGAACTATTCGGATTTGGAGCTTATCTTCTTATCATTAGAATCCTACCAGAATTCTTTGACTGGCTTTTTATGGTCGGCATGTGGCTTTTTATGGTCGACATGTTTTGCTTGACAACATTTCCATGCACAAAAATATCATGTCGCCGAGCTGACTTCTTGCTTATTTATTCGAAAAACTCTAGTTAGGTTAATTTCCTTTTACCACCTTCGTATTCAATCCTACTTTCGTTACTACGATGCTTCTCTATAAGTTTCATCTACATGATAATACCAATTCCAAATGGTATGCACGATGAAACAATATTCTGAATATGTGTAAATTTGTCTATAAGTTAGGCAAATAGGTAAGGACTTGAGTAGCACTTGGCATAATCCCACGGTTATTTATTTCTCTTGTACTTTATTTGATTGTAATCTTTTTGTGATTATGGAATTGAGCTTTGTATTTTGAATAGATATAACTTTTGGGTGGGTCGCAGAATCTAAAACGGTTTGAGCTATTTTTAAAGTAGCAAAATCACAAGTTAAATGTGATAAAACTATTTAAAATGAGTCTAAACTACTAACACCCTTTGGGTACCAAATCGATAACAAGCATTAGAAGGTGCAGAACGTTGGAGGCATTTGGGCTTCTAGCCACACTACCAAAAGACCTACTTATTTACTTCTCGAACGATTGTTTTACGATCCTAACTGTAACTCAATTCTCAACAAAAGTACATTGCAACACTATTATAGCAGGGTCTTTCATTCTGCGAGAATGAAGTGTTTTGTCGTATTTAAAATTTTTTATGAAACAAATATAACGATACGTATATTAAACCTAAGTTTCCCTTTCAAAAAAATATTGAACCTAAGTTTCGATATTGAAGGATTCACTTGTCATTCTCTAATTCTTTCACTTTCTTTCTGGAAATGCCCCTAGTATTGATGTCCACCGTATGGTGGTTGACTAAAAAGGAGATGGATCCTTTCTCCAGAAGAAAAAATCAAAGAAGATGGCTATAGTCAACATCATGGGGTCCAAGGAATCATTATTTGTTCATCTGCCGAGATTCTCAGTATTTCCCAACTCCCCATTATGGTCTATGGTTTGGTGAAAACCAACTCAGTGAAAAATTGTTTATGTAGGAAAAAATTATTCGACAAATTAGTACATATTCGAATAGTTCAGAAGATATACATCTATTTTGTTAATTATTGAAACCCGAAAGTATATAGCATGAACGTAGTGAACAAGAATAAAAAAAAAAGTTAATCGGAAAAACAAACCGAACTGAGTCTTGTATTTTACACTGTCTCTTTAAGACAAAATCGCTGTCTCACTGTGAGTGTTGGAGATTTTCTTAGACGTTTATCTTTCAGAGTAAAATGACTCCCACAAACGAAGTAACAGCTGACTACATCCGCCAGTTGAACTTTCTTGTGCCTGTTTCTCTCTTACTTGAAGAATCAAAATCAAAGGGTTCTCTCGAAGACAAAATTTCGTGTGTCTAAAATCAAGAATAAGATTGGTATAAATAGAACCATGAGAAATCTTTGGAATGCATAA
Organism: Arbutus unedo; assembly: GCA_014822125.1. Lineage (NCBI taxonomy): Eukaryota > Viridiplantae > Streptophyta > Magnoliopsida > Ericales > Ericaceae > Arbutus > Arbutus unedo. The sequence goes on along the minus strand of JABCMJ010028575.1, from coordinate 18,811 downwards.
CCACCGAGACCTTTGAGTTTTGAACAAGAATGGCATGAACGACGATAATGGAGCCTCTTGGGTTGCGTAACGGACGAGACCTTCCGGTGTCTAAACCATTCACACCACATTAACCCACCACTCTCACCAAGAGACGCGCGGCCCAACCTCCATCTCGAAACATTGTCCACTTTTGGCCAAGCCCAACGCCGCCCTCGCGGGTTTGTTCACTTGGACTGTTAACCACAAAAGGCGCCTCCCTAATGGAAGTGTAGTGTGTCGTCTCATATGTTAATCCTAAATATCGTCGCAACTGAGGCAAATGAGAGTTGCGGGTAATTTTTTTTTTTTTTAAAAAGTGGTAGGAATTTTGTTGATGATAAAAGACTTCCAGGACGAGAAAGAAAAGATATAATTAATAGACACCTTAGTTAGTTCGAAAGCTGCTACTAAAGCCGATATGGAGAAGAGCGAGATCAAACCAAGGTCGCCTTCATAGCAATCAATCGTCCTTGGCGCTTCCTATTCCGTCAGCTAACACTAAGAAAACAGCAAACAGAATCACCAAGAAACTGCAGCTATCCCTACTAAGAGTAGAAGACAACCACCAAAGTAGGTCTAGCTTCTTTTTTTTTTTGATAATCGAGGTATTTGGTCGACATAGGACCAGGTCGGGATAAAATTTGGAAGAGTCCCCACTTGAATTACCGACTAGTTCTCGGGACCCTAAGTGGAAACGACCTGGCAAATCTCTATGAGCAAGCCCCCTCTAGCTTTCTAAGTGCAAATACTAGAACCTCTCACTGTCCTTTGAGCCAACTCTCACTGCCTTTGAGCCAAAGAGCGAACCTAGAGTCATGAACACAACATGAGACACGATAATTTATAAAAAATAGAAACACAAACACGACGGCAGGCACAATATTTTTGAATTAAATTTTCAATTATACAGCCCCATATTATAACCACTAAAAGTTTTTGTTTGGACTTTTATATCGAATGCGTTATCAAACTAATAGTGTATGTCTATTTACATAAATAAGTATTTTATATTACACTTTTAGTTTATTACAGTTAAAGTCATAAATATTTACTCTATAAAAACTATTTTAAATTTACAAAATCATCTCGTCATGTGTCTATGAGTGTTTTGCAGTGTCTTTTGTGTCTCCTACCTTATTTATTGTATTTCTATTGTGTTCTAAGCGTATCCCACTTTTAAACAAAATTTAAATATAATAAGCAAACCATATATATCCCGTATTAATTCTCTTATCTCCAAGTATCCTATACGAATACAAAAATCTCCTAAGAATATTTGTGCTTCATAGGCCTTTATAGTAGGATGAAGAAAGGCAGACCCTCTAGTGGTGAAAAGCTGAGGACCCTAGCTAGGGGTGGATGCATGGCAAAGCAATTGATTTGGCATGAGTGCTTCCCATGTGAATATGAAACCCATCTACCCTCCAAGGTCCAATCTCCTCAATCACCTTCACACCCACCTTTTATGGGTATTACCCAAACTACCCTCCTTTTTTTGTTTCATTAGGAAAATCTTGAGTAGTAATGCATATGGTTGTTAAATGGGATTTGGGGAGCTGTAGTGCACTTTCCTATAGTGCATGTGTAGTGCGGACAAAACGACATAGTTTTGTCCGTTTTCTCCATATAGTTTTAAGGAGAAAGCGGACAAAACTATGTCATTTTGTCCGCACTACACATGCACTACAGGAAATTGCACTACAGTTCTCCTGAATCCTGTTAAATGGGCATGGTTTTGCCAACTTGATAGACAATCTCCCTACTTAGAAGAGGTGTAAGATTGAAGTGAAGCCACAGAATTGGTAAAATGTGAGAGTACTTTTTCATGACGTGGTGGTTCATTGCATTGAAAATATGATGTGGAAGTTTAGGCAGATTCAACAGTGGCCTCAGGATTGGCTGTCAAGTGTGTAGTGCTAGCATTATCACAGTGCAGGATAATTTCATAGTGAAATATCACCGCTATATCACATAGTAAGTAAGAAAGCCATAATAGTTTAGAGGTAGTAAGGGCGAGTGTCTTGTATTCTTCTTCCACACTAGTTTTGGAAAGACTTGGTTGCTTTTTAAAAACGAAGTCAATAGGTTTTTTTTTGAAAAATACACAGAAGCCAATAATAGACTGTCTGCTATCGAGACAGTCAACTCAGTCAGAATCGAAGAATTCAAATGATCAGTGAGGAATCCGGCCCCTCCTAATTTAGCCTATAGCATCCTAGTGCAAGAATACAAACTCCTCATAAATACCATGGGAAGTACGTTGAGTCATAAGTTGTGTGAAGGAAACAAACCTTGCTAAGGATAATCTTGTGATACAAGTTATACCTTGGCTGAGATAATCCCCATGTTCGAAACTAATATGGCCGGTGTTTTTTTTTTTTTTGATCGGGTCTAGTTTTATTCTGCCAAAAAAAGAAATATGTCGTGGAAGTTTTGATCTAATACACTAGGTTATCTTTTTTTAATAGGGTTAAAGTGTCAGGTTTGAAACTTTCTAGGTATTATCAAATTTTATGGGGTCGGTTTATACAGTGTTTTCTTCTAAATTTACCTCCATTATTTATTAGATTAACCCCTAAAGATGAATTGAGACACGAGTAATTTAGTCCGGATATTCTAAGTTATCGAAAAAAAAAACTTTATGAATAGGGTATTAGGATAAATGTCTCCAATCATGCCACAACAAAATTGCTACCTTCATAGCATATTTCACTACTGGGCTGAATTTAAATCCGGTGGAAATTAGCCATTTATTAAAATGGGTCTGGTTAATCATCGTTCGATGAGAGTGGAACGTATATATAAAATACCAAATTAACACGTATATCAATACATATTTTATAAATATTAATATATATTTACGGATATTAATGTATAATTTATGAATATTGATGTATTTTTTATATATTATTTACCGTCTAAAGAGTGATTAACATTCTTTTTGTTAAATAATCATTCTACTTTAGTGTGGCGTTTGTCCACACAAAAAGGTAAAGCAAATGCCTTTTGTGCCACACTGCCATTGTTAGTTAGATTGTCCTCTCTCTCCCCCTTAAATCACGCCGTTTTCCTTACAAAATCACAAACAGATACCAGATATCACTAACCTCTTCTTCCCCATTTCTCAATTCCATATCCTCCATCTGTCCCTCTCTCTCTAGACTTGAGAGAGAGAGAGAGAGAGAGAGAGAGAGAGAGAGAGAGAGAGAGAGGGAAAATGTCTGAACTGAGCTTGTCAAGCACTCCCAAGACTACCCATTTGTCCTCTCTCCTTGTCTCTGATTTACGGCGATTATTCTCTTTCATTCTCTCTCATCCTCTCTATTTCTCTTACTTCATCTTCTTCTCACCATTCCTTCTCAAGCTCCTTTCATTTCTCTCTCCTCTCTTCATCACCACCTCTCTCCTCCTCCTTGCTTTCCTCACTCTCTTTCCCTGCCTCCTTCATAATAACTCTGCTCTCGAATCACCCGAGTCCAAATTGGGATTCTTCCTCTGGACATACCATTTTGTTATACAGAGATTAAGGCCCTCAAAAATAGGTGATGAAGAAGACGAAGAGTTTACTCGGTTTGAGGAATTTGAAGCCTTTAAAATGGTGTTTGAACCATCAACTGATTTCTGTGCAATCGAAAATTCAGATGAAGTTTCTGAGTTGAAAGCAGAGGAGCTCTGTTTCTTTGATGTAGAAGAGAAAACTGTGGAAATTGATTGGGAAGAGACCACTCAGCCAATTAAGGAAGCCAAGACATTAGAAGGGTTGCTGAAGGAATTGGATTATTTTGAGAAATTTGTTTGTAATGTGGAAGAGAAAAAAGTTGACCTACCGGTCGCGATTTTCGATAAAGTTGAAGTGAAAAAAGAAGCAGCATTGGTGGGAAGAGGATCCGAGGAAACAGGTGATAAAATAAGTAGGACTGATAATGGTGGTGAGTACACTTCAAAATTCTTGAAAAGCCCGAATTCGGCAACAATGAAGTCGAATCTTGGGACCTGTGGATCAATGAGGAGGGGGATCGAATGGAAGAGGACGTTGGCGTGCAAGCTTTTCGAGGAGAGGCACAACTTGGATGGCGGCATTGAAGGGATGGATTCGCTTTGGGAGACGTACGAAATGGATTCGAGTAATAAGGCCGAGGCAAAAGGCAACACGACGAAAAAGAAGGAAAACAAGAACAAGAAGAAAGGCGAGTCTGAGTACTCTTACGAGGAGGACAACGATGAAGCAGAGGAGGACGAGGGCATAGATGGGCAACTGTGTTGTTTACAGGCTTTGAAGTTTTCAGCTGGGAAGATGAATATGGGAATGGGGAGGCCTAATCTTGTAAAGTTTTCCAAGGCTATCAAAGGGTTTGGATGGTTGCACAATGTGACCAGTAGGCATGGCAAAAAGGGGCACAAGCTGTGAGATAGAGAAACAGACTTCTCCTAGATTTTAACTAGCTTTGTGTTATGCATGTGTAATAGAATATATATATATATATGTTCTTTGAAAACGTGTTGGAAAAATTCATGATTTGGATTGGCAAGAAGTTATTACAGGATCCTTTAAGAATTTTGCAGATCCTTGAGCCAGCCAGATTAGGGTTTATCATCTTCCTTGTCTGATTCTCTCATTCTCTCCCTATAAATCCATGTAATCTGTGAATGAAAATAGCAAAGTGAACAAAGGCAATCCGAGAGATATAGCGAGTCAAGATGAGAGAAGATCCGGTTCGGCCTGATATTTTTCCAAGCTATATTAAAACGAATCAAAGAATAGCCCATAGACAGCAAAGTGAGAGGAAAAAAAATGCTTTAATGAATGACAGAAACATGCCTATCCGAAACAGTGGCTCTACCCTGACGATTTTACTAATGAATCAATATTTCAATCTATATTGAATCTATAATCTGAAACTTTCACTTAAGAAAATGCTTCTCGTGTAGAGGCCGAATTGGTTTGTAACACTTCCATAGCTTCTAAATTGTACTCGTTTGCAAACTCTTCCTAGTTCCCACTCCATATACAGGCTGTAGCCCACTTTCCTGTAGTGCGTGTGTAGTGCGGACAAAACGATCCGCTTTTGTCCTCTTTACCCTTGAAACTACATTATTTTTTATTTCATGCATTTTAATAACAATTTGAGTGATAAGTTAAAACGATGTAGTTTTGAAAGCAAAACACACAATACTACGTCGTTTTGCCCGCACTATATGCCTACTATAAGGAAGTGCACTATAGCTCCCTCAAATTCCCATATACAACATATCATTATCCTCTATAAGGTCCATGTACCAATCCTTGTTTCCGACATCCCTAAATCTCCGCATTTGCTTCATCCGTTTCGTCTCCGGTATATTCTTAAAGGCGGAAAAATGGGTTTCTATTTCTTGACTTGGCATAAAATGTTGAAGTATAAACTTGATTTGGCCTAAAGAAAAATAAATAAAGCCCAACACAAAATATCCAAAGAAGAAGATATTTTTTGGAGGAGATGAAATTAAGTTTTTAGAACCTCTCTAAAATATCTAGTTTTTAGAAGAATTCTAAAAAATTCATGTGAAATATCTTGATATTTGTCGCATGCCTAAATCTAGAATGTACCATAAAATATTATTTTGTAAGTTAAATATCTAGGCTTAGAATCATCTTAGAGAAGTATAAATAGGGGTGGGTTCTAACCATTTTGTAATAACCAAAAAATTTGAGTCTAAGTGTAATACAAGTATTTTCTTCTCATTCTTATTTTAAGTGTTCTACTGTCTTCCAAAATATTATCCAAATTCATCCTCTTCCAACATAAAAAACATATTATATCCGATATTATCCTTGCATAGCTCTATCTCAAATAGAAAATTTTCTATGCAGCAGAATTCAAGAATTCCTTTCTCAAACTTTATTACGAAATGATTGTCAACTAAACGGGTGATCCGCCTATAGAAGCGGATCACGTCATTAACTTCACAACTGTGAAAATTTGCAAATTCAGTCCACCCTTTTGTGAAAATGAAGGCTCTTTCTTTAGAATAGTACATGAGGGAAATCTCTCATGTTTTGTTGTGGCAGTTGGTGATTATTAGAGTTGCTACAATCTCGGTGGAGACGTCTGTCAATGAAGCAAGGAAAGCATCAGCTGCTATTTTTGCTAGAATAATTAGCCAGTTTATGAGTTTTATTGAATTTTAAAGAGAAAAATTTCCTCCTCTCGGATTCATCAAATGGGAAACTGCATTGAATGTCGGTAAACTTAATCTGAGCAAGGGCATTGGCAAGTGTTCTGAAATATAACTCCAAAGCAAAAACAAGAAACAGAGGATTTAATTGGCTGAGTTTTTTTTGCATATTTTGTTGCTTATATGTGGGTATGAGGAATAAGGGTTTTGTAATGCAAACTTGATCTTACATATATATACATATATACACACACGCACGCGCGCGCGCGTACGTGCATATGGAAAATGGATCTGGTGAGTCCTTTCGGGATCTCATGAAATTGGTTCGGGATTAGTCGGTTCGGGGTGAATTTTTTTCGGACCAATTCGGTTCGGTCCATGCATTTGCAAGATCAATCCTGACCGATTTATTTTCGGTTCCGTTTGGTTCGGGGTGGGGTCAAATTCGTTTGGAGTTTTCAGAGATTTCGGTTTGACTCAAATGGCCATATTGGGCCAAGTTAATAACTTGATTTTGGACTCGTTCGGCACAAATCTATCACTAATTGAAGAAAATATACTACTAATAATATCAAAATCTATTACCAAATGGGTCCCTATTTGAATTATTTTCTATCAAACGTCAAATGGGTCACTTTTAGAAAATTCATGTTCGGTTTGGTCCACTACAATTCGGTCTATGGGTGTACATGGTCCGAATTGGACTGGTTTTGTAATGCCCTAATTTTCGGACACATTAATTTAAAAGAGTAAGTAACCAAAAGAACATTATTTTATTGAAATACAAATTTGATATAGGAAATAGTCAAAATATATTTCAAAAGATATTGTTTACATCAAAAAGATTTTAAAAGTAAAGTCAGAGCAGTCTAAACTAATTTAAGTGATTCACGACTCCATCGTGTCTTCTGCGGGAGAAGCGTCATTGTACGGTGTATAATCCGGTTCGACTCCATTGTCATCAATACTCGATTATGAAACACAAGAGGTAGAAGAAAGTTACGCCATGAGTTTTTTCACTCAATAAGTTACCCTATCCTTAAGTTCCCTTTTGAATATTTTAACATTATAACATGATGTGCAATATATAGAGTATGAAGTAATTCAAGGTTCAATCATGCGATAAGAGAAGTGCAAAAACAATAAGCACATGCTTTAAATTGAAATAGCGTAATTGAAATCATCAGAGTAATTATCATAGTGGATATCAGTTCTAAACGTTCCATGAGTTCCCGACTTGAATAAAATATTCTAAAGTATGACCACGTCATATAATTCCACCAATTGTTTCAAGAATGACCTTGTCATTTATTTCGAATAGGCATTTCTAACGTCGTTGACCTCGTCATATATTTCAAATCAACATTTCTAAATCTATAAAGTCCAATATGGTGCTCCTGAATGATAACGATCCCGACTACTTGACTAACCGATACTCCCCAACCACCCTGCACCCCAACCACATTGTTTTTCGATCGTCATATTCCTAATCAATATGTTATCCCTAGCATTATATCATGTTGTTACCATGCCGAAACAATATGAGTTTCAAAGTTTATGCTAAAGAGTCGTTAGGTTAAAAGAGCACGATAAGAATAGATATAACTTCGGCTCAAGCGTAACTTGGTTAAACGCATGACATGGCTAAATTACAATACTTGGATAATACAAAGTTTGGATCTATCACAACATTTGGTTAAAGTCAAAGTTTGGCTCATGTCGCATTACGGCTGCAAAGACACGCATAGTATTTCCACGAAAAATATATTCATGACCACTAACGTATATCATTATCAGTGTGTTTACGTTTAGGTACCCACGGGACACCCTGAGTATCAACGTTTATCCAAGTCAAATGTTCAAAATATAATCACATAGATTAAAACGACCATCATGCTTAATCCAATCATATTCAAAGGAAATAATTATGTCATAGATAAATGACAATTTAAAATAATATGAAATGAAGCATAACGTAATTGAAAGTACAATCTATCTTTTATTTTTGTTATGGACGTTTGATGGGTGAATCCTAATGTAGTCAAAATTTTTTGTGATTTATAGAATCTAGAGTTTGTTTACGTAATTAATAGGATTTACAACCATTACAGGGGTTCTAACTCGAACATTAATTAATTTAAAGGGGGTTGTTTTGAAATGGAAAATTAAGAGTTGGCCATTATGTGGTTTTAAGAATATTTTATGGTCAACTGATCATCTTTATTTAGTTAGAAAAATATTTTAATATTTCAAAATATTTCATCTTATGAAAAATGGTGAAAATATATTAAGTGAAATATAGGGCTAGTTAAGGATATTAAATAATACGAGGGTAAAATAGTAATTAACATGAGTTAGGATAGAAACGTAATTCATAAGAAGTCTGCGGATCAAAGTGCAATCTCTATAGTCTTAAGGGTGAAGTGGATTAATAAATGTATCTAAGATTTATACAATTAACTGTAACCTAAGGTTACATATAAATTTAATCAAACGTGGGGTAGTTGGTATAGTTTATAATAAATTAGGGATAAGATTGTAATTAAATATAAATGGGGATCAAAGTAAAATTAACATATAAGTGGGTATGACATTGTTCGATTGTCGTAAACAAAGAATTTCTAATTATGGTTAATTCCGTTATCTTAACTAGGGCATATGAATTTACGAGTTCCAGGTTTTACATTGTTCTAAGTTTTACATCTTAACCGGATAGAAATCTTGCTCTGGAAAAATTTCAGTAGCTTTGCAACTGCCTCGTTCTTCTCTGATGATACACCGTTAAGACTAATGTTATACGAAAACACTCAAAATTGATTCAAGAGGAGGGGCCACAGTTGGTTTGGAGTTTGACGGAGGTTTGGTCGGGTTTTGGATGCCGACTCGGTTCGACAGAATTTCGTCAGAACTTCTTTCTCCTCTTCTCTCTTGCTCTTCTCGTCCTCTCTTCTTCTGCTCCAAGCCTTTAGATATTGTAGGGTGTGTTTTAGAAAAAGGGAAGGAGCTTTATTTATAGGCAAAGAGGGGCAGTAAGGTATGTGGTAGAGATGCATTTGCGAAATCCGACGGAAAGGGTGCGAGGTATGAGTGGCTGGCAGGAGTAGGGTGGCGATGAAGATGGCTAGTTGCGGAGTGATGGATGGGAGAGAGAAGTGAGGGTGATGTCAGGTGAGGGAAGAGAGAGAGAGATAAATATATGTATACACACACACACCTGGGATCCCACAATATCAGTTTCTACAATGATTTTGACGAGTGGAATTGTTATATCAAAGAGCACAATTTGAAAGCTAAGGACGTGGTCAAGTTTTACAAACCGGTGCAGCCTTTACACGCGAAGCCCTTCCTTATCGACTGTGTGAAAAGAGAGGAAATTGAGGTTAAAAAACTCAGCTGGTTGGCAGAAAACAAGGCAATCGGGACGTTGTCAAGTTTGTGATGGAAACGAATCAATACGAGCAAGTTGAAATTAGGATAGAAGCAGATGCATAGTTCATAGCTTCAGCGTACAACTAGTACAATACAATAATAAAATTTGCTTCAATTTCTTTGATTAGTTATTGGAAATTTGCATTTCATTATTTGTTATGTATTTTACTTAGAGTGCACATAGATGAAGTTTCAGAGTTGAAAGCAGAGGACCTGCACCAATGTCTCTGTTTTCTGACATTTTTCTTGATGCTTTCTTGAATACGGAGAGAGAAAGAGAGACTATTCTTTCGGGGGAAGTTTGAACTATGTTTCTGGTCATGGAGAGAGACGATTTTAATACTCGAAAACTATATAGATATATATAAACACGCACCGTCAACTGTCAAGCAACATGACTGTATCGTTCTCGCACGATCCCATTTTCACCTCTTGGTTATTACGAGAATCTCTTACGCTTTCTTTTCTTCAGATAGTAAGATGTTTCAGTTCTTCAAATTCTCTTATGTGTCCATGTTATTAGCAACACCTTAAAATGACATAACCTTAAAAGTGAAGGCGCGAGGTTGATACAAGTAAAGATTTACGGTGGGTATCTAGGCACTCAAAAACGAGAAAGGGTATAATAGCTGATAGAATGCTTGAAACAGTTTCTAAACTCAAAATCGTTTACTATAATGTAAGATTCAAAACACTGTGTATTCCTTGATACATACACGAAAAATAGTCTATGGATTAGGATAAACCTCAACTATCTGATCAATGATCATATCCCATTATTCTTGCAAACTTCATTCTCTTTTACCCAAAAACATCAAACAAACACTGTCTACTGACAACAAGAGAAAATCTAAATCTCTTGCACCTCCCCTCAACTATGAACTATCTCATAATGATTCTTGCAGCAAAAACAAACTGTTTTCCTCAAAATGTTCACAGAGCTATCATTTGATTCATTTTGTCCTGCATTAGGACCTACCCAATCACCACTGCTACCACCTCCGGCGGCTATTTATCCATAAGCGATTTCCTTCCCCTTTCTCTTATGGCTACTACCACTCGTACTCGCCTCATTTCCACCAGGACCACCACCCGGTTGATTCAGATTAGCGTTGTCGACGTTCTTCACAATCTGAATAAGAAAATGCTTCCTGTGAGAAGGGTGCTCGGGTCTGTAAAACCTGATCACATCCATAACTTTCAAATCATGGTTTTTCACAAACTCATCCCACCACTTTATAATCATGTAGGACTCAGAAGTGTACCGAAAGACTTCCATGTACCAGTTCTTGCATTGACCATCGGTGAACTTCATTGTCAACTCCTTTTGGCTTTTCTCGGGAATACGGATCGCGGGGAAATGCATGTGAACTTCATCCGCGGGAAGAAAAAGCCTCGCGAAATTAATGTCACCCCAGTCTAACTTTATCTCGAAAAGGAAATCATTTGCTTTGAAGTTAGGAACAAAAACCTCGAATTCCTCTCTCCTATCGAATTCGATTAGGTAATGGGCATCATGTAAACGAGGGACGGGCCTATAAAACATAATCATAAAGGACTCATCCAAATTGTAGCGATTGGAAATTTCTTTCCACTCATTTTCGTTGATAAAGGTCTCTTCTTCTTTGTGGTATTTGAGTGCCACCATCCATTCATAGCCTGTGAAATCGGTAAGTTGTAGGATTTGTTCCTGTTCCGGATCTGTAACATGAGCAGATAGAGTAGGAAAGTATTCTGCTGCTATTACTGCAGGAATGGTGAGAATCTCGTCGATGGGGACCCGAATTTCAAAGAGGAAAATGTCCTCCGGCCAATCATCATCGTCGTCCGGCCAATCATCATCATCGTCCACATCATTGCCTGCAGCTTGGGGTCGTAACTTGTCCTGTAGGGCACCTTCAGATGAGTCTCTGAAATGGGAAAGAAAAGAAGAAACTCATAAGTCAGTGTGATCAATCATCAATGGCTATAAAATCTGATTGGGTTGTAGAAAAAAAGGAGAAATTAGAAGCTTTGTTTGGTTGTCGAGAAAAGAAAAGAAATTGCTCTGGAAAATCTAGAAAACCTGCAGGTATATATGTTCTGATCACTTCTTGAATATCAGTAATAGATATACAAAAAGAAGCTCCAAGATCCATGTACAGAAACAAATGAATACATGGGTGAAGGAATTCTCGAAACAATTTTCTTGGCGAAGGACAAGAAATTACCCAGATTTTGCTTGTGGGGTCTGGTTCTGGGTCTGATCTTCAGAGGAATCACTCTGTTTCTGCTTCTTTGATGGTGGTGAATCCGGGTTTTCTTCTCCAGATGATCGCACATTCTTTTTTTCAGCAGTAGCAGCAGGAGGGACTTCTTTGTCCTCTGATGGTGGGTTTGACGTAGAAGAAGGATTTTTTTCCTCTGAAATATCCCCTGATTTTGCTTTCTCTTCTTTTTCTTTTTCCTCAGAATCCTTCATCGCTGTGCCTCCCTTATCACTTGGGCCTGTATCTTTCTCTCTTCTTTGATACATTTTCATGTTCTTTCTTCAATATATATATATATATATATATATATATATAGAGAGAGAGAGAGAGAGAGAGAGAGAGAGAGAGGCAGGGCTTCTCTGTTTGGAGAGGCTAGTATGTATAGTTAGTTGGCCGTTACAGAGTCTTGAGTTTTATCCAGCTCCCTTTCAAAGTAGTGGCAAAGTGATTCTACTATCCTTTTTTGGAGGGAGGACAGGAATAAATTTTGAGGGTTGTTTGTGCAATTAACCCTAATTAAAAATAGGATAAATTACATTGACTTCTCTTGAAATGTTTAAGAAATATATTGATATGCTTGTAGTTTAAAAAAATACTCGAAAAATTATTATTCAATTACCTCACATAATGTTAAAATACATTGACTTCTCTTTAAATGTTTAAGAAATATATTGATATCCTTGTAGTTTAAAAAATTACTCGAAAAATTATTATTCAATTACCTCACATAATGTTAAAATAAGTCAAATACCATTAGTTAAACTATTGAAACTTTATATTCAGGATTTTTACAGCAAAATAAACTACAACGTGGTTCCTATCAAGCTCAAAATACCTATGCTAAAGGTTTGAGATTTTACGGAAATCAAAATTCAAACAAATCTCAAAAGCTCTTTTTGAGTTCCTCTTTAAAAAATAATCCCAAAAATTAAAAATATGCTACTTCGAACGTAATATCAATTATGTTGTATTTTGTTTTGTCACAAAAAATCTCAATTTTAAAGTTTCAATAACTTCACTAACAACATTTGATTAATTTTAAGAGTGAATTACACTAATATCCCTGAGTTTCTAACAATTACAATGTCCCTTATGAGGTTCTAAAATTAGTCTGACCTCTCTTAATTTTTAAACTATTATGCACTTGCCTCTCCTATTATTAAAATTAGTCAAATATCGTTAATTAAACTAGTAAAACTTCAAGTTTTAATTTTTTTTTTTTTAACAAAATGAACTATAATGTAATTTCAATTTCGTTTGAAATAGCCTATGTTGAAATTTTGAGCTTTTTCTAAAGTCGAAATTTAGACAAAGTTTTGAGATTTGTCCGAATTTTGATTTTAAAAAATCTCAAAATTTAACATAACATATTTTGGACGTGATAGGAATTATATTATAGTCTATTTTGCCGAAATGAATTTCAAAATGGAAGTTTTAATAGGTTAATGAACTATGTTTGACTAATTTTAACGATAAGTTGCATAGTAATTTAAAAGTAAGGGAGGTAATAGTAATTTCAAGAAAATTAAAGGGGCATTGCAATTGTTAGAAACTAAGGGGAGGTCATAAAAATTTTAATTTTAATGATAGAGGATGTAGCTGAATGATAATTTCAATACCAATGGAGATGAGAGAAATTTTTTAAACTACATAGGCGGTAAATGTATTTGTTATAAATCTCAAGAGATGTCAATGTAATTTATCCTTAAAAATACGAATATTTCGGTAAATTATTTTGTAGTAAATTCATTACCCAAAAAAGAGACAGGCCGAAGTTCCAAACACCCTCTTCAAACAAGGAAATAAATTATTTTGCAGTAATTGAGTTATTAACAAAAGAATCTGCATTTTTTTGGAGTAACTGCGTTATCAAAAAAAGAGTCGATTCGGTATCCCGAACACCCTCTTCAAAAAAGGAAAACATTACTTCGTCGAAACAACTTCGAAATAGGAAATCATTTACTGATGATACAAAGAAATTAATTGCATATTGAGCTGTAAATAAAACAAAATTCACAAGCTGGGATATGTATTGTTGTTGTGCGAGAGTGCCAAAAATTACTCGGAAGTGTCATGTGTTCTCTTCTTATTAGTGTACAAATTAAGTAATAAACTACTTCTACGTAATGAGTTTAAGCCATAAAAACTATAAACAAAATTCATTAAGGATTAAATTAGAAATTGACTCCCAAACTACTAGCCTTAGAAAAAGCTTTCCTCTTTGATTTGCCCTTGCCACGGAACTAGAACTCCGGTGAGCTCTGCGAGTTGATGAAGATACTCTCTCACCTCCTTTCCTGCTTGCAGAGGTTGATTGATCAATCTATGTGTGTGGTATGTGAAAGGATGAAAAGGCACCTAGTTCCACATTAAAAAATCAAGTTACAAATAATGAGGATATGAATTACAAGTTTGCCTGAAGGGTTGTGCCCCTTGGGGGTACCAAAATTTGTCAAATGAGAGAAGACCTAAGTAATGCAGACTTTGGACCCAACCGTGCCACTGTCGCCGCCTTCCCAGACTGGACCATTGATCATGGTCCTCACTGGGTAAATGGGTTAGAAGCCTAAAAGTGAGAGATTCCATGACTCTTCAAATTTTTCAGCAAATGGTATTCAATGTTGACAGTCTTAGAGCTAGAAGGTTAGGCATAAATCCAAACTTAAGCCCATAATCAAATCCAATATTCAATCTCGAATTCATGTTTGAATTTATCAGCATGTAGCTAAAGGGTTCCTGGAATGACTATAAACTGGCCTCCATTCTTCTAGTTCAAATACAATAATTTCATACCTCTGAAGTATCTAGAAAATTGAATGCTTCTAATTTTTTTTTTTTTTTTTTTGTTCTATGCTAGTGAGAGACAGTATATCACAATCCATTCATCAGCCAATTTAGATTGTCCTATCACATTTGCGATACCCTAGTCATGTCGTGGCACCAACTACAAGGTCGGGCATTTAAATAGAGTCTCGGTGGATGTCCGGATGGATAGTCAAAAGTCCCATATAACTTGGTGGATATAATGTTCGATGCTATATATAATATATCATAACCCTACCTTGTTCAAGGCTTTTTGCAGCTGTAAGAGCATCAAAACTTAATAGAACTTCGTAGTTAAGTGTGATCATCATGCATCGGTGCAATGATTGGTGACCTATTAAGAAATCCATGAGGTTTAGACGGTCGAATAAGATAATATTGTACAAGATAGGAGCAGGTCGTTACAAATTGTATCAGAGCCTGCATTAACCGAGAATGTGGGACAAATTTCGGCCCCACACACTAGGACATATATTCCTAAGTGGGGGAGATTGTGATACCCCGGTCAGGTTGTTGTGCCAATTGTCAGGCCGGACGTCCTAGAGAAAGTCTCGGCGGATGTCTGGATAGGTGGTCAATGATCCCACATCGTTTGGTATATGTAAAAGTTCAATGTTATATATAATAGATCATAACTCTACCTTGTACAAAGACTTTTAAAATCGTGACAGTGTTAAAACTCAATAAAACTTTATAGTTTAGCGTGCTCGTCCTACAGCAATGCAAAAATGGGTGACCTACTGCGAATTCCATGAGATTTTGGCTGTAAATTAGGTTTAAATTTATCAGCATGTAGCTAAAGGGTCCGGAGCTAGAATGATTAGGTTAATTGTTATTTTTTCCAGCATTGTTTTCCTACACTTGCAAAAGCGAAAATCAAAGAAAGAGTCTCTAGGATTTTACTAACAAAATAAAAAAATAGATAAATTACATTTTAAAAAACAAATACAAAAATTCAACAAGAAGAAAAAAAACTTCAAAATAATATTCAAACCTTACAAAATTTCAAAAGCATCACTAATGCAAAAAAAAAAAAAAAATTCAACATTATAAGATGCCAAATGTATTTCTTAAGCATCTAATTTTGACAGGAAAAATATTAATGATGTCCACACAGTCGATCGATCTTATTCACCAACTCATATTCACTAGATAAGTTTTTAGTTCATGGCCAGCACTGGATTCATGCTGACATCTTCTTGGATATACCCTAATCTCAATAAGTACCAATCCCAACATTTAAGTTGCTCAAGTCTGACCTCAGTTTAATTGCCCATTTAGTATAAATAATAATTTTTTCAATGAATTTTTATTACTTTTTTATATTTATAAAAAAAATTGTTGCCCTACACCGGGGGGTTGCCCGAGCCCGGAGGCTTGCGGGACTTATCCTGGGGCCAGCATGAACTTAACTATCTCATATTGAGTAAACATATTCGTCCAGTTATCCATATTATAGAGATAACGAGTGGAGTGATCGTGCATTATTCGTGCATGTTGCAAATTATCCATATTGAGTAAACAGATTGTCATTACTAGAATCTCTTTTGCTTTCTTTTCCTTAGATACTAAGATATTTCAATTCATCAATTTCTCTTACGTGTCCAAGCTATTGGTAACACCTTAGAATGACATAACAATAAAGTGTAGGGCGAGATAAATACAAGAAAAGATTTACGATGGATATCTAGGCAGCCAAAGACGAGAAAATAGGTAGTAACCGATGGAATGCTTGAAACAATTAATTTCTAAACTCAAAATCATTTACTATAATATAAAATTCAAAACATCGTGTATTCCTTGATACATACATGAAAATAGTCTATGGATTAGGATAAACCATATCCTAATCTCAACTATCTCATATCCCTTTGTTCTTACAAACTTCATTCTCTTTTACCCAAAAACAACAAACAAAAAATGTCTACTTAACAATTAAGATAAATCTAGATCTCTTGCACCTCCCCTCAACTATGAACTATCTCATAATAATTCTTGCATAAAAAAAAAATGTTTTCCTCAAAACTCAATCTCAAAATGTTTATGTGCACAGAGCTAACACTTAGATTATTTTTGATAGATTTGATTCAGTGGGTGTTTGGGAGTGATTCTGAAGGTGTTTTTGATATTTTAGAATTCTCATTATGGGATTTTGAGATGTTTGGCAAGTTCATTTTGGAATTCTGATTCTGAGATTGTCAAAATAAGCATTTATAGTCTCAATCTCAAAAGTATGTCCGAAGTTACTTTTGAGATTTTGGTTTTCGATTCTGAAATTTATTACCATTCTACCTTTAAACTTTTTATTAATTTACAAATACTATCCTTATATAATTTTGTATGTCATGGTAATAACAATGTAATAGAAGACGGTAAATATATTTTACACACTTTTGTGATTATTGTATTTTAAGGTTAATTCATTTGTAAATATAAAAATTATTTGACTATATTTTAAAATACACAAGGGAGAATTGACAAATATACAAATAAGGTGCCACAACATAAGAGCATTATTGTCAATTTCTCACCAACAATTTAAAAATCTGATTATACTAACAAGCACTTTACAAGTTCATAATCTATTTTATACAGTTCTACCAAACACTTCACAGATTATGATTATAAATTTTTCATAATATAAAATTCCAGAATCAAAATTTGATAATCCAAAAACACGTAAAAAACTCTTTCCCAGACACCCCCTCAATCACCACTGCTACCACCTCCGGCTGGTGTCTATTTATCCGTAGGCGATTTCCTTCCCCTTTCCCTTGTAGCTACTACCACTCGTACTTGCCCCTCCACGATCCGCCCCATTTTCACCAGGACCACCACCCGGTTGATTCGCATTATCCCCGTTGACTTTCTTCACAATCTCAATGAGAAAATGCCTCCTGTGAGAAGGGTACTCGGGTTTGTAAAACTTGATGACATCCATAACTTTCAAATCATGGTTTTTCACAAACTCATCCCACCACTTTATAATCATGTAATATTTAGTAGTGTACCGAATGACTTCCATGTACCACTTCTGGCATTGACCATCGGTGAACTTCATTGCCAACTGCTTCTGGCTTCTCTTGGGAAGACGAATAGTGGGGAAATGCATGTGAACTTCATCCGCGGGAAGAAAAAGTCTCCCGAAGTTAATGTCACCCCAGTCCAACTTTATCTCGAATAGGAAATCATTTGCTCTGAAGTTGGGAACAAAAACCTCGAATTCCTCTTTCCTATCGAATTCGATTACGTAATGGGCATCATGTAAACGAGGGACGGACCTGTAAAATAAAATCGTAAAGGGATCAACCAAATTGTAGCGCTTGGAAATTTTTTTCCACTCCTTTTCGTTCGTAAAGGTCTCTTCTTCTTTGTTATACTTAACTCCCACCATCCATTCACAGCCTGTGAAATCGGTAAGTTGCAGGATTTGCTCATGTTTTGGATCTGTAACACCAGTAGACAGAGTGGGAAAGTATTCTGCTGCTATTACAACGGGAATGGTGAGAATCTCGTCGGTGGGGACCCGAATTTCGAAGAGGAAAATGTCCTCCGGCCAATCATTATCGTCGTCCGACCAATCATCGTCATCGTCGTCGTCCACATCATTGCCTGCAGCTTCGGGTCGTACATCGTCGTGTCGGGCCCCTCCAGGTGAGTCTCTGAAATGGGAAAGGAAAGAAGCAACTCATAAGTCAGTGTTATCAATCATCAATGCCTATAAAATCTGATTGGGTTGTCAGAAAAACGGAGAAATTTAGAAGCTTTGTTTGGTTGTCTAGAAAATAAAACAATTGCACTGGAAAATCTAAAAAAACAGCATGTATATATATGTTATGATCACTTCTTGCATATCAGTAGTAGATATACAAAAAGAAGCTTCAAGAATTTCTTGATTCCTCTTTCTGAATGACTCAATCAATGTACAGAAACAAATGAATACATGGGTGAAAGAATTCTCCAAACAATTTTCTTGGTGAAGGACAAGAAATTACCCAGATTTTGCTTGTGGGGTCTGGGTCTGATCTTCGAAGGAATCACTCTGTTTTTGCTTCTTTGATGGTGGTGAATCCGGGTTTTCTTCTCCGGATGGCCGCACATTCTTTTTTTCAGACTTCATTGTTTCAGCAGCA
>JABCMJ010028565.1:0-11945 GCA_014822125.1 Arbutus unedo | reverse complement strand
AACACGGAGAGAATCCTAGTTGACCAGGGCAGCTCAACAGAAATTCTATATTACGATGCTTTTAAGAAGCTCAAACTTGATAAAGCAGATCTACAAAAAGCTGACATCCCACTCATAGGATTCAGCACCGAAGTAGTATGGCCTTTGGGATCCATCACTATTCCTGTGCAGGCAGAAAGGGTCACCCTAGACATCGACTTCTTAGTTGTGGATTTGTCATCAGCTTACAACGCAATTGTAGGGAGGACTTGGCTCCATAGGATGGGTGCAATCCCGTCCACATATCACCAAATGTTGAAATTTCCTAGTAAGAAGGGGATCGAATGTGTTCGGAGGAATCAAACGATGGCGAGAAGCTGTTATGTCACTTCCATAAAACATAAATCCAAAGCCGAATATGTGAAATCTATAGAGGTCCCAGATCGACCGACGATAGAGGATATCGGGCGTAATCCAACCGATCGGGTTGTGAAAAACTCAAGCAAATACCGGCACATGAATCAGATCCAGAGAGGTATTTTCTCATCAGTGAAGAATTATCTGTGCAGGACGAGAAAAATCTTGAGTCAGGTTCTTAAGGAACACATTGATGTATTCGCTTGGACGGCACAAGAGATGCCTAGGATAAGCCCAGATATTGTCTGTCATCATTTGAATGTAGATCCTATCCATAAGCCGGTGATGCAAAAACGTAGAAGGTCGGCGGTTCAACACACCGACGCAGTAATAGTAGAAGTAGATCGGCTACTGGAAGCTGGAGCCATCAGAAAGCTTCATTACCTTGAGTGGTTGTCGAATACTGTGGTGGTCAGAAAAAAACGACAAATGGAGGGTATGCGTTGACTTCACAAACCTAAATAAAACCTGTTCCAAGGATAGCTTCTCGCTGTCAAAGATAGATCAACTAGTGGATGCTATTGCCGGATATCGGCGCATGAGCTTTTTGGATGCATATCGAGGATATCATCAGATTGCCATGTACGAGCCAGATTAAGCAAAGACATCATTCATAACTCTACAGGGGTTTATTCTGCTACAAAGTAATGTCGTTCGGATTAAAGAACGCAGGAGCTACATATCAGAGGTTAGTCACCCTTATGTTTAAGGAACTGCTTAGGAAAAACATGGAGGTATATATCGATGACATAGTTGTCAAATCTACGGAAGCTGAGACCCATATTACCAATCTTTGCAAAACTTTCAAAGTGCTCAAACAGTTCAAACTCAAGCTAAACGCATCCAAATGTGCATTTGGTGTCAGCTCGGGAAAATTTATGGGGCATCTAGTCACAAGAAGGGATATAAAGGCTAACCCTAATCAAATCATAGCTCTGCAAAATTTACAGAGCCCCCAGACTGTGAAAGAAATGCAAAGATTAACAGGCATGGTTGCGGCACTTAACAGATTTATCAGTCGATCATCCAACCGATGTCAGCCGTTTTTTCAATTACTGAGGAAGCAGTCTAAGTACTCCTTGGGAGAAGAATATGAGACAGCTTTCCATGAGATCAAGACTTACTTGGCGAATCCATCACTGATCATCACACCCGAGAAAGGATATATCCTAACATTATATCTCTCCGTGTCCAAGCACGCGGTGAGTGCAGTGCTGTTAAAAAGTAAGGATGGCGAACAGACACCCATTTACTATGTGAGCAAGACACTGCTCGATTCTGAAACAAGGTACCTCCCCTTAGAGAAACTGATCTTATCCCTTATAGTAGCCTCAAGAAAATTACAGCATTATTTTCTAGCCCACGCGATTCAAGTACAAACCAAACATCCCCTCAGCACTGTCTTGAGAAGAGCGGAGCTGTCGGGTAGGGTGGCTACCTGGTCTGTGGAACTCGGGGAGTACAATATCAGGTTTCTCCCAAGATTAGCGATAAAATGTCAGGTCTTAATAGACTTTGTTGCAGAATTCTCACATGAACAGACAGAGGAGGTGTCGCCAATCACAGAAATAAGCCATCCCGAACCGGAATCACAGCGAGAACTCCCGGACGATCAACTACCCTACTGGAGGTAATCAAGGAGCCGGATGGATGATACTTTGAGCAGTCCATTCGGCTGAACTTCAGTGTTTCCAATAATGTCGCCGAATATGAAGCACTAATCCATGGACTCAAGTGCGCGTATAATCTGGAGGCAATATACGTAGCATTCTACTGTCATTCTCAGCTCGTCCTCAATTAGCTCAACGATGAGCATGCCACCCGGGATGAGAAGATGACTGCTTATGCGGAGAGAGCTAGAGCATAATTATCTAAGTTCAAGAAGGTCGAAATGACCCACATCAGTTCTAGGCAGAACGAGCACGCGGATGCCCTGGCATGTTTGGCTTCGACAATTCCAAGGGATAAGCACCGAACTATACATGTGGATGCCATCGAATACCCGAAGATCAATATCCCAATTGCTGAGAAAGCTTTGGAGATTAATCTCGGCTCTAGCTGGATGAATCCAATCATCTCTTACCTCACAGGGGACACAGTTCCCGAAGATAAAAAAGAAGCTCATAAGCTACGGATCAAGGCAATACGTTTCTGGCTTTTGCCCAAACAAGAACTCTACAGGAAGTCTTACACTGGTCCCTACCTAAAGTGTGTACACCCGAATCTAGTACAAAAGTTCCCATATGAAATTCATGAAGGCACTTGTGGAAGCCATGCTAGGGGCAAGTCCATCACCCACCGCGCCATATCTCAGGGATATTGGTGGCCTTACATGTAGGAAGATGCAAAGAAATAAGTACAAACTTGCGAGAAGTGTCAGAAGTTTGCCCCGATCACCCATCAGCTTGCTGCCGACCTAGCACCACTCACCAGCCCTTGGCCCTTTGCTCAATGGGGTCTAGACATCGTTGGTTCACTTCCTAAGGCAACTGGAGAAAGGAAGTATCTCATGGTCGGCACCGATTATTTCACCAAGTGGATAGAAGCAGAACCCTTGGCCAAAATCACTGAAAAGAACGTTGAGCGATTTGTGTGGCAGAACATCATCACCAGGTTTGGCATCCCCGAAGCAATCGTCTCCGACAATGGAACCGAATTCCAAGATAAGTTCAAGGCCTTTTGTTTACAATATCAAATCTGCAACTACTATGCCTCAGTGGCATATCCTCAATGCAATGGGCAATCAGAAGCCTCAAACAAGACGATACTAGGAGGAATCAAGAAACGACTGGAAAAAGCCAAAGGCAAATGGATAGAAGAGTTACCACTGATCCGATAGGCATACAGGACCACGCTTCGCTGATCTACGGGAGTTACCCCGTATTCACTTGCATATGGCACCGAGGCTGTCATTCCACTTGAAATTGGCCTCCAAACCATTCGTGCCGAACTGATGGAGCAAGGAGGAAACGATCAAGCTTTGGCAATAGAGCTTGATCTCGCCGAAAAGAAACAGGAACGGGCTATAATCAGACTAGCCTCCTATCAGTCCATTCTATATGGATCATACAACAAGAAAGTCCATCAAAGAGAATTTGAGCTCGGCGACCTAGTCCTCCGCAAAGCCAAGGGAAACACGAAAGACCCAACAGATGGCAAACTAGGAGCCAACTGGGAAGGATCCTACAGGGTTATAGGACGCCTTGGGAAGAGTGCTTACAAACTCCAAGACCTTGACAATAAAGAAGTACTGCGTACCTGGAATGTATCAAACCTCAAAAAGTTTTATCAGTGGAGTCATCTTTTTTTACGCGTTTATATTTACGGAACTCCTGTTTGATGAATAAAAGCACCACTTCTCGTTCATTCTTTGGCAAATATTGAGTAAGGCTGTAAACGTCAGAAATTTCCTTCACTGCCTCACTGGGGGGCAAGAGTAAGAATTTCCGAACATACTTGAGAAAAGTATGTGTTTAAACTTGAAAAAAGTTTAGACAATCCGAACAAGTTTGAGAAAAATTTGAGATAAGTTCAACACTTGAGAAGAGTTTAAACTCCCAAGCATACTCGAGAAGAGTATGAGCTAATACTTGAGAAACGTTTAGCATCCGAATAAACTTGAGAAAGGTTTAAGAAAAGTTCATATACTTGAGAAGAGTTTTGAACTCCCGACCATACTACAGAGCAATATGGGCTAATACTTGAAAAAAATTTAGCA
Source organism: Arbutus unedo (assembly GCA_014822125.1). NCBI lineage: Eukaryota > Viridiplantae > Streptophyta > Magnoliopsida > Ericales > Ericaceae > Arbutus > Arbutus unedo. The sequence goes on along the minus strand of JABCMJ010028565.1, from coordinate 7,831 downwards.
TCCGAACAAACTGAAAAAATGTTTGAGAAAAGTTTAACACTTGAGAAGAGTTTTGGAACTTATAACCATACTACAAAGGAGTATGGGCTAATACTTGAGAAAAATTTAGCATCCGAGCATACTTGAGAAAAGTATGAGTTTAAACTTGAGAAAAGTTTGCAAAGAGCATATACTTGAGAAAAGTTTAGGATCCGAGCATACTCGAGAAGAGTATGAGTTTAAACTTGAGAAAAGTTTATGAACAGAATATACTTGAGAAAAATTTAGTATCCGAGCATACTCAAGAAGAGTATGAGTTTAAACTTGAGAAAAGTTTACAAACAGAATATACTTAAGAAGAGCTTAGCATCCAAACATAATTTGGGTATGAGCTTGGAACTTAAGAAAAGTCCAAGAACAGTTTGACATATGTTTAACACTTGAGAAAAATTTACTTCACCACCTAAGCAAGATATTTGTGGAATTGTCTTATTTATCGCTCGAGTTCAAAGCCAAGTTCCAAACAATGACAGATATAAGCGAGAATCTGAACAATGTATTGAATACCAAGTTCATTACACAAAAAATGACAGTCAAAGGTCATCCTAGAAGTCTATAGCAACAATAGACAACAAAAGAAGAAAAATAAATAAAATCTAAACTCCAAAAGGAGTCAACTCCTCCACATCGGCTACAAAGACAACTCCAGGATCAATTCGCCCATCGCCCTCCCCGTCAGCTACGACAGCATCCACAGCCTCGGCATCCCTAGCAACCTCAGCATTCTGATTAGACACCTCGACTGAGGGCCCTTTGGCGACCAAGTCGGCAGAAGGCGGCACAGTTGTGTACAAAGGTGAATCCATAGGGACATTGCACGCCTCCAGAGCAGCCTTCCACCCTTGAGCAACGAAGTCAGCCTGGAATCGCTTCAGCCCCTCTTGTAGGCTTCGGCCTGCAATCGCTTCAGCTCCTCCTTGTGATGGACCTTCAGGTCGGCCATCTGCTCCTCCAGCTCGGCGTTTTTTCCCCTCTCCGTGCCCAATTGATATTGCAGAGTACCAACCTTCAGGTCAGCTTCACGGGCCTGCTTATTGGCCACTACCAGATCATCCTGAGCCTTGGTACATTTTACCCTCCAATCATTGAGTTCCAGATTGATGGTGTTGCATTGGGCCTCAAGATCCTGACAGTGGCTCAGGCACATCATAGTCTTTTGCATAGCCTGCAAACACACAGCGGAACACAATAAAAAATTTATAGACAAGCAAGGATAATAGATGGATAAGGATACTTACAAAAGCCACATGGGCCATCACAGACCGCGTCAACGTCGGGAGATCAGTGCCTTTGTATGGCTCAATGTCCCTCGGCAGCATCATCATCCCAGCAAGGGTCTGGGCCACATCCAGATCCCCAGCCGAATCGACAACGGTTAGGGGATTGGCCCCATTCACTAGTAGCGAAGGGGCCCCAGGCACAGCCTTCTCGGTGGTTTTCGCCTTCTTTGGCTTTGACGACTCGGAAGGATCTTCTCGGGGTCCCTTTTTGAGTCTTCGCCTCAGCACGAGAGGCACATCAGCTTTGACAGAAGTTTCTTCGCTAACCATCGCGAGAGGTTTGATTTTTGAGCTCGGGGGCTCAATCTTCTTCGGGGCAGCGACTTGTTGCTTATTCTTCTGGCGCATCAACTCACGGAGGTTGGGGATATCGGGATTGCGCACCATCACGTCTTGATCGATTTCTCTCTTGTCCTCGGAACCCCAGATGCTAGGAGATCAGGAAGGCGACTACACTGCACCTGACGAAGTGGACGAGACGAGAATGCCTTTGATGGCAGCAACGGTCACTTGACTCGGTTCCTATAGCTCAAAAATTGGCACGCCTTCGGGAAATTCTCTAGGAAGATCAGCAGCAATAGCGATAGCGTCAAGAATGGAGTTCTTCATGTAACCTCTATAGCTGGCCGCGTACTTCAGAAGGATTTCGGAAGAACGGGCCCAACTCTGACCCTAAGAACCCCTGTATTGGACGACTTTCTTCACGTTGGCAAGCTTTATGAGTTTCTTGATCCTGTTCTTGTTGGCATTCACTGCTGCATGAGAAAAAGACACATGATCAGTATTAGATACAGTCACTGCCAAGAGGCGAACACAACAAAAAATAATTAAATCGGGACACTAACGGATGACACCAAACCGGATCAGAATGTGGAACTTAAGGCGTTCTGGCTCGTCGCGACCAATCTCCCAGTTACCGGTAACGATGAGGAAGTCATCGTCATTTCCTCGATTGGAATCTGTCAGATAAATGACAATCCGTTCGATATGAGGTCGGTTCTTCAGATAATAGGCATCAGTGCCTTTTCTGACCATATCGTAATAGAATTTGATTTCCCAAAGCCCTAAGTTCGTGTCGTTTATCCTATTAAGTTCGACTATACACTGAATAATCATATATGTGTTTATGGAGATCTGCATGGGATGCAATCGATACTAACAAATGACTTCACGAAGAAGGCGATTGAGGGAAAAGTGAGTTCCGCCCTCAGTAATGGCAATCAACAGAACGTGAAGGGTATCGGGGTCATTCCCATCACGAGGAGTGGAGGGGTCATTCAGTTCAATAGCAACATCGTGAGGGATGTTGTATCGTTGCCGAAACTCCGCCATTCTTTTCGGCGTATCTACTAACTGTCTAAAGATCCCCATTCAGAGAAGAGAAGAGGAGACACGCGAACAGAAAGAGAAAAAACAACGACGAGGATTCGAATAATGACTTACAAAGGTCGACGAACAGAAGCCTATCGATGATAGAAAGATGATAAGCTTATCAAAGACGAAGGGCACGAAGAAAGGACAGAAGAAGAATGGAGGACAAATATTTATTTGTTAGAAATAAGATATTCTAGGGGAACAAACGAACAACGGTTCGAATTTCAGCACACGCGAGAAGGGCGTAATCCCCAAACAAAAAGCCTACCACGATGTCGCGTCATAATTAATGTGACACTGCAGATTCACAATGACGGTTGAGAAGCAATACGCTCGAGGAGGGATATATACAAAATGATTGCATCCTATAATAGCTTTACCTGATCCACCAGCTCGGCGGATAGCAGCCAAAGCTATGGGGCAATTGACGAGGGTAAAAATATAGTTGAAAAAATACATTTATCCCCCTCAGCAAGAGATTCAGTTTGGCATCGGATAGAAGGCACACGAACATACACGTGACGATCACGTGAGGTTATAGCCGACCTTAAGAGGGTTTTTCATACTTTAGTAGGGCCAAGAAGGTCAAATATCTATCTAGCCAATCTGATAAAGGTGGTTTGACGATTAGCCGACCTGAGAAAGGCGGCCCCACATTGTGCCGACCTGAGAAGGGCGGTCCGAGATACCATCGACCCGAGAAAGGCGATGCATGATTATTATTTTGAGATAAGGCAGAATTCCGAATAAGTCGGGATACAACTCTAACAGATATGAATGAGAAGTCCATGACTAATTTAATTAATACGAGAAGTATTAATTGAATGAAACTCTAATGACAGAAGATAACTGCTTGATAGAGAGTTATCTCATTAGTGACCAATCAGAAGACATTTTACTCCAATCAGAATCCTAAGAAAATTAGAATTAAAGATAAGTCTATAAATAAAGCTCCAAATCAATAAAAAAGGTACGTTCTAACTAGTGCATAATTTCGCTTGCTAATAGAGAATATTAGTTGGAGTTATTGATCATCCTGTGAGCTTTTGCCTGACTTAATCATCGGAGTGTCTTCCTACAACAGCGGCAGAGGGCCCTTTGACGATTTATTATTTTGTAGATCACAGGTCCACCCATATTGAAAGCATTATTTCTGCTGGATATTTAGGCATTAACTTTCCGTCCTAATTGAGAAAATCTAGCCATCTACATTAAGTTTAAATTTGTAGTACTAATTTAGGCATAAAATATGGAATCGTAATTATCTTTAGTAACTATCTTTATCAAAAATGATAGTTTGAGATTCATAATTATCTTTAGTAATTATCTTCACAATTTTATGAAAATATACCATGACCTGCAGGTGTTATTCCTCACCTGCAAATTTACCATGATATCTGCAAATTTACCATAACCTGCAGATTTAGTATTTTACCCCGAAAATTTACTGTGAAATCTGTCAATTTACCAAATATCGTGCGTTATCTTCAAATTTACCATGATATATGCAAATTTACCATGGACAGCAGGTGTTGTTCTTTACCTACAAATTTACCATGACTTTCAAATTTACCATGATATTTGAAAATGTACCATGACCTTCAAATATATCATGTCTGAGTCAGTATCATCCAAACCAAACATGTATTTCAACGATTCGAATCTTACCCTAGCCCGTAGTCCGACGAAAATGATTAGAATTCCGTCGTCTTTCTCCTATAGCAGTCAAATCAAACCCGTACTCCGTATTACGATATCGGCAGTCGATGTTATGTAGATGTAGTGTGGTGTTTGTATACGATTCCGGTAAGTTGATGAATTCTGGGGCCCTAGATCTATGGTGAGGATTGTTGGTCGTTTTTTTCAGTCTCATGATTTTAGGAGAGACGAGTCTGATATTTGGGAGATTAATGTTAATGGTGTGTTTTTAGAAATTTGCTATTAACCTTGGTTAATGTCAAGATAACAGTAACTAGAGATGAGACTAAAAAATAAGTTCCCCATATAAAAATAAGATGAAAACATAATTTAAAAAAATGAATAAGATGAAAATTTACGTTGTTTAGGCTAATAGGACCTTGATTTAAATTATTCATCTTTTTATTAATTTTTTATCTCTATTTACTTCTTCTTGCAATTATTAATTATGTATTAAATTTTTATAAATTAGCGATTTGAAAGAATTTTAAAAAATAATGTATTATGATAAAAATTATAATATTATAATAAAAACAAAATAAAATAAGTGAGTTTAAAAAAATTATTTTTCTTAATTTTTTATAATGAGAAAGGCTAGAGGTACACATATGTTGTACAAATTACCCATGTGGCAGTGGCTCCTAGTTTTGTGCCCTTTCGAATGCGAGCAGTTAGTGAAGAGTTACCCATGTGTTTTATGAAGTATTCTTCTACCTTTTTTGGGGTGTCTTCTAAATCTATAATTGACTTGCATTAATTTTTTTTAATTACAAACAAAAGTTGAGAAGATAACAGAAATTTGCAATTATTAACTAAAAAAAAAGTCTATTTGGCTTAATGTATTTAAGTTAATTTTTTTGTCTTTATTTAATATTTTTTGTATTTGTTATTTTTTTGAATTGTTTATGTTTGTTAGTTCGTTTCAGCAAAATGAATTTAAAAAGTATAAAATTATGTACATAAAATTTTAAAATAATTCACTAAAGATGAAAAATAAATCAAAACGTGATATATTTTTACTTCTTTTTTCATTTTTTTGAACTTTTTTTTTAGTTTTTGTACATAATTTTGTACATTTTAGATTCCTTTCGACAAGATGAACCAACAAACAACCAAAAATTTATGCAAAATTAAAAATTACAAAAAAAAATTAAAGAAGAACAAAAAATAATAAGACAATAATCCAATAAATACCACTATCTAAATGGACCCGTATTGGAACACCCTGATTTCTTGAAATATTTTTTAAAACCTTTTATTCAATTATTAAACTATTTGAATTACAAATTGTGAAAATGCCTTCATTTGTTAAATGGATAGAAATAAAGTTAAATTAGAGTTTAAATAGTGTGGAAAATGACAATGACTTAAATACCCCTTAAGATTTACATTTTATTCAAAAATAAATTAACAGAGCCATTAAAGGTAAGGTAAAAGTTTAAATAGTGTGAAAAATGACAATGATCTAAATACCCCTCAGGGTTTACATTTTATTCAAAAATAAATGAACAGAGCTACTAAGGATAAAGTAATCAAACGTCACCGTTGTATTCCTCGACAGGTCCCGGCTCTTCATACTCGGAGAGGTACTTTGGCTGCTCCGCAACTTCTTGTATGAAACACTTAGAGCAAAAAAGTTGCACTAAATAAATTGTGAAACTCGGTAAGAAAAAATAACCGAAAAACCAAACACAGATACAGATATACAACAAGTTATATAATTCATGAAAAATATTTAAGTGCATAAATAAGTCATGTAATTTCATTATGCTCCCGTTTTTTTAAGTTTCTAAAGATACCATTTTTCCCCAGTATTTGCCACGCCCTCAATTTTAGATAAAATAGACTAATACAAAATATTAGTAAAAGCCTCACAAAACTCATAAGTAAACCCAAAACATTCATTCATGATGTATCACTAAATTTAAAATTTGAAAAGAATACACAAAAAGGACAATATTCGGCCCAATATACATCAAGATCATAGTAGGAGTTTAAATATTTTCCTTTCAGGTAAAAAAGAATAAATAATAGAAGTTACAACACGTCTTAAAAATAATGTTTTATAAAGATACAATATAATTTCTTCGTATGAGCTTCCAAAATAAATGCATCACTTCACGCATGTCAAGCAATCCATGCTAACGCTCTGAATCATTACTTGAAAAGAAGGAAGAGTTGAGCTATAAAACCTAATAGGAAAATCTATACAATATCAATGAATATGAATGAGGTTGGCATATAACATGAGCATCAAGGATAACAAGGAAATTCCATCATTGGAGCACATGAATAACCAACAAAAACATATCCATCAATTTAACAAGTCTAACTCATTAACTAAGTAAGTCATTATTCCATCCAATTACTCGAGTATTTTGTTAACGTATCGATGTCATGTATTCAATCGTTATCTCCTAGTACACTTTCGAATGAAGCTAGAAATGTCATGTCATCTCCAAGCACGAAGGACGCTAGTAATGTAAGATTATTTCTTAGCACACTCCCGAAGAAAGTTATTAACGTAAGATCATCTCCTAACACACTCCCGAAGGAAGCTAGTAATGCAGTATTACCCCCTAACATAATCCTAAAGGAAGCTAGCAATGTTCGCGTATTGGTCATGTGTCAATGTTCGTTACGTGTTTAGACTCAATTATCCATCCATTATATTGTTTCAGGTAGTTCATTTGATCTTATAATCATGATAAAAGACCAAAAATAAAAGTTTAGAACAAATTTCATCAAGCACCCCAAGTCATCCAGATGGAGCAAAATAGGCCATCCAGATGGAGCAAAACTCTTAGAAGTAAAAACAAATGCTGCAGGCAAGGTCATCTTGATAGAGCAAATCAGGCTATCCGGATGAGATATAAAACTTCAAAAAAAACATGATATACTGCAGGCCAACTTGTCCGGCTGGTCCAAAACATACCATCCAGTTGATAGTAAAAAATCACAGATCCAAAAGAGAATCTACAAAATTTTAGATTTGATTTTAAAACCTCCAAATGGCAACAAATAAGGAAGAACAATGACCAAACAAAGTATCAAATGCAAAATGAGAGTAACGTATCTCTATCTCAACCTTCAAGAAGTAAGATCCAAACTCAAATGGAAAGCCCTAGCTCCAAATATTGAAAAGTCCTCAAACGAAGCTCCTCCAAGCAAGCACGCACCAAATAGTTTCAAAGATCAACGAGTTACGAAGGGCTCTTGGAGGAATCAAAACTCGGAGTAAGAAATTTTGGTGGAGAATTTGAGAGAGAGCATAGCGGTAGAGAGAGCGAGAGAGAGAGAGAGAGAGAGAGACAAACACACTCCATATATTACACTTACCCCCTCCACATTGCAAACATGCTAACCTCAAGTCCCATGACTTTCCTTCCATAACACAATGCCCTAAATCATATAATCATGCATAAATACAATGCCCAATA